>JAGVVM010021716.1:0-10421 GCA_019149425.1 Psidium friedrichsthalianum
TTCTCCTCCGCTCCCACCGCAGGAAACCCCCGTCACAGCTCGGCCCAGATAGAGCGAAATAAGCGGTAGACTTCGCCACAACTGGAAATACGACGCGAAAGTAGCCCCGTCCCCCCCCAACGACCAGCCCTACTGGATCCCCCTTAGCTTTGCTGAAGGTAGGCTTCCTTTTCGGTATTTAGGGGTCCCAATTGTTGCTAAAAGATTAAGCAAAGGTGATTGCAATTGCTTAGTTAATACTATCACGGCTAGAGCCCAATCGTGGTCTCAACGTTTCCTTTCCTTTGCTGGCCGTCTTCAGCTTATATCCTCTGTTCTTCGGCTATTTATAATTATTGGGCGAGTATATTCATTCTCCCGAAGTCTGTCCTTAACAGCATAGAGCGGGTGCTTTGCCAATTCCTTTGGAAAGGCCCCGGTTTAGGGGTTGGTGGTGCAAAAGTTTCTTGGTCACATGTTTGTCTTCCTAAGAATGAAGGGGGGTTGGGTATCCGGCGGCTGCTTGACTATAATAGGGCAGCTATGCTTAAACATATTTGGATCCTCTTCTCGGATAAGGAATCGCTCTGGTGCAAATGGATCCATTCGACTTTCTTGAAGAACAAGAACTTTTGGGTGGCTACCAAGCCAACCGTCTGTTCTTGGGCTTGGAAGAAGATACTGGACCTACGTCCCTGGTTCCTTCCCCGCTCCCGTTGGCGTATTGGCGATGGGGCGACGGTATCCTTTTGGTTTGATCCTTGGCACACCAATGGCCCTTTGTGCAAGGTATTTTCGGATAGGGAGATCTATCTTTCTCGTGTGTCTCGGATGGCCAAGGTCTGAGATTTCTGTGAAGGACATTTCCTGGCTAATTCTGTCCTGGATCGTCTTCATACTTGGCCTGACTTTCCTCCGATCATTAACCCGGCTAGACGGGATTGCCTCACTTGGCTCTGCCACCCTTCAGGTACATTCACGGTTGCTTCAGCTTGGAATGATATCAGACTCAAGGGCAGCGTTGTTTTTTGGCATCGGTTCATATGGGATCGCCACATTATCCCACGCCATTCCTTCCTCCTGTGGCTAGCAACCCTCAAACGGTTGCCTACTCAAGTGCTTTTATTGAATTACCGTAGGATCGCGGATGGTGCTTGCCCCTTTTGCCGTTGCCGGCCTGATTCGGTGAATCACTTTTTTTTTGCGTGTCAAGTTACGGGCTCCCTTGCTAATTTTTGGGCTATCAAGTGCGGCCTGTCTTGGAGGAATAGAACCTGACAGGAGACTCTCCATTGGGCTATCCGGAAATTTGGTGGTAATCATTTCCACTATTGCATCACTCGTTTCTCCTTTGCGGCTTTATGTCACTTGATTTGGTCGGAGCGAAATCACATCATTTTTAGAAACCAGACTCGTGATTCTACCGCGCTTCAGAAGCATCTCCTTAAGATGGTCCAAGATAAGGTTTCTACCTTCAAAGGAGTGGATGACACTGCCGAAATAGGCATATCCTCAACTCCTGGAGCTGTTCCCTTTCGGTCTTCTCTTGATCTGTTGTTGTTGTGTCCGGCTTGTTGTTTGTTTTGCGGCTGCTTTCAGCCTTGTTGTTTCTTTCGGGGGTTTGTTCCCCCTTGTTTAGCTCTCTGCGCAGTCCCTCCCCTCAGCCCTGCACCTGCCTCTACAGTTGTGTAGATCCTGGTGGAGGGTCGTTCGGCTTGGACCCTTGCGCTTCGGTTTTAGGTTGTACACGATTTTGATCAGTCTATCCGATACTTACCTTTACAAAAAAAAAAAAAAACTTGGCTTCCTGCTAGTTGCAGACATTGCCTTAGCTTCTGGCTAACCAGTCCAATTTGGTCTCCCTTGGCCTCTCCCACAATATATTCAAGGGGAGACACCACAATGGATATGATGCTAGAAAATGTTGTGTATATTAATCTTTCCTCTAATTTCTTTGAAGATTACGATGCACCTCTGCACAATTATACTCTGGTCTATATGTCGTCAACCTCCATTCAAACTTGCTCAGTGGGAATATGCGATCCTTCCCAACATATGCTATGTACTTGGATTTCTCAAGTAGCAATTTTGCTTCTTCTGCCATTCCAGATAACATCGGCAAATCAATGAGGAGGTTTCTCTCCCTTTCGAAGAATAATTTCCATGGTCTATCCCGTAGTCCATTTGCAAAGCTATTTATCGTAAAGTGCTCGACTTAGCATCTGAATGGATCTATTCCTGATTATTAATGGCGCGGTCCTCAAGGCATTAAATATGAGGAATAACTAGTTGAATGGTGATATTCCGCAAAACATCCTAGGAACATACGGTCTGAAGACATTGGATATCAGTGAGAATTTATTGCAATGGCAGATTCCATTGTTGTTGGCAAATTGCACGACATTGGAGTACGTGAACATCGGGGACAATCAAATGGAAGGGACATTTCCATGCCATTTCAAGACCATGTCAAGTCTCCGTGTCCTTGTTTTATGATCCAACAAACTGCATGGGGAAATCAAATGTCCACACAGTACTAGTACTGGCAGATGCTTCAAATCATTGACCTGTCTTCAAATGATTTGGGCGACACGCTGCCTACAAGTCTTCTTGCATCTTGGGAGGCTATGGAGGCCAATGTAGACTTCAATCTCTTGTGGTATCAATCTTCCCTGCTACATGAAGTCTATTATCAAGATACCATGAGTGTAACCTTGAAAGGTCTACACATAGATCTCATCAAGATTCTGACTATTTTCACGTCAATCAACTTCTCAAACAATAGATTGGAGGGTCCAATACCAGACATGCCTGGAGATCTCAAAGCACTTTATTTTCTCAACCTATCGCATAACGCCATCTCAGTTGAATTCCTCCTGCTTTAGAGAATCTAGATAAGCTTGAGTCATTGGACTTGTCATGGAACTACATCAATGGCACCATACTGGCTTAGCTTGCGAATCTTAATTTCCTTTCGTACCTCTCAAACAATCACTTTGTGGGAAGCATCCCAGACAGCGGACACTTTCTCATGTTTTCCAAAAGTTCCTTTGAAGGAAACCTTAGATTGTGTGGGCTTCAGCTCAACCAAAGTTGTTCAACAACAACGAATGGGACAGAAGAAGCAAGTAGTGTTCCAACTCAAAGCAACACTATTGACAACGGCGACAAAGATGATAATGAGAAGAAGTGGTTTTACATGGGCATACCGCTTGGATTCGTGGTTCGGGCTTCTCGGCATTTTGTGGTCCGTTGGCATTTATCAAATCATGGAGGTTGCTTATTATTGATTGTGCGATAAAGTGCTTTTCCGACACTTAGGTCCATGAAGATTCCACTGAGGTTCAGTTACTAAACTTGAAAAAGAGTATTTTCGTTCTTTCTTCTCTTCATAATTCTTCATCATGATTTAAAAGATGCTTCTATTTACTTATCAATAGTCCTCTTGCTTACACATTGGGAATAAAAGTTGTTCTGCATCTCGCATAGAAATTACCATTCAAAAGTAGGTATGCGGCCTAGACCTTCAATTGGATACTTCAAATTTGCTTGTGCAAAATTGGATCCTTCAATTTATTTTTGAATCAACTCCTCTGACTCTGTCCTATTCTCAATCAAGTTCTTGAATAACCCCTAGTATGTTAGACGCGGTATGCTAAGTTCATAATAGCTTTATGTCAAAAATGTTATAAATCAATAATGTTAAAATCGAAAGAAAGTAGTTTTACTTAGAAAGAGGAAAGTAAAATGCTGAACACAAGGGAGGGAGAAGGATAGAGACGCAAGGAAGGGTGGAGGACTTGGTGGCAGCAATCACCACCAGCGGACGATTAACGCTGGTCATGGTTGAAAAATGTGGAGAACATATCATAAGGTTGATTATACTTACTGACATTTATTTTATTACTTCATACGGTTTTTGATGCTTATTTGCGAGCTCCCCTATTGGTCAAAGTTGCCAATTTTCTATACGAAATTATCGATTGTTTTTAAAATTACCAACTATTCCAATAAATACCATCATTTATTGAAGGAACTTAAGTGACAAACTTTCATCTAGTACTGTTGCAACCTTCCTGAGGTGGAGATCTCTGAGGGATGTTGATGGATTGCTAAGTGAGCTCTAAAGATTCCTTTTCCAAGGTGGCGCCTACACCTAGTATGGATACTCCCAAGTTTTACTAGTCAACAGCTTGATTTTCTAATTATATCACGTAATTTGATTAGCTTTGGAGCCGCCACTAATCAATTATGAGCCGGCTCGAAGCCTTGGGAAGATGCAAGAGCTAGCCTTACTCTTGCGATCCAGGGATTTTTTAGGTTTCAGGAATTTGTTGTACTAGATAAATCTAACATCCTTGGTATGAGAACAATTGCATGTCATTTGGTCGTTATGCTCAATTGTACCATGTTACTAAGTTCAATATTTTTCCTCTCCATAAATATCTATAGTAGGAAAGTCATTCAATCAAGCGTGTGCTCCAAACTAGACCAAAGATGCGACGTTCCCAGCTCTAAGAAGTTGCGTGGAGTTTTTGGGTAAATTTCAATCCCAAAAGGTTTTGGAGTTCCTAGTCAGTTCATGGGCTTGAAATTTGGACCTAGTTGACTGGTTCACTTCATCATTGGTCTGGCTTGTGGTTACTTCTGCAATAACATTTGTATGAAACATATGGTCTCCTAAGTTCGATTTGCTGCGATAACATTTGTAAGTTTTCTGGAAATGTTAAAACCTAGCATTAATACGATGCTCTTCGTCTGTCATGGACTTATTCCATCTGGTACCACATGATCTAAGTGCAATGAAGATGCAAGTTTTTAGCAATCTAAAACCAAAATTATGAGTAGCGACTGAAGCGATATCGAGAAATGAAATTGGGCGTGTAACGAATTTCATTGGTCTAATAAGATTTCTCTACATATGTTTCTGAAATTGAATTGTGAGGTTGGTTAGTTCTTGGGATGGACTTAGTGATGGTAAAAACAAAGAGAATGAAAGCGGCAGTAGCCGTGATGAAGGATCAAGGGCTGCCAAAGTGCTCGGGCTTAATCTCCGTCCATCTCACACGTCAATTCCCCGATTTACTCTGTTAATAGCTCAAGCCAAAACCTGACATCCTTAGGTAGATCACTGAAGAATCTCGCAACCTTCTGGTCAGTGCCCAGCAAATTTGTACTCACGAGACATCTCATGAAGATTTGGAGCACAAACAGTAGCAGTGTAGCACTGCTCGACTTCCCAACATTGCTTAAATATTTGGAAGGCGAAAATGTACCTCAGGAGTTCAACTCTGAAGCATGAGACAGGATAGTCAGAGAAATTGTTCAACATAGGCACAATTTATACATGACCTTAGTTTGAAAGGAGAAACATGAATCACTCAGTTTTCATGCAAAACTAAAGGTCCTCCACCTGACATGTTCACAATCACAATTGTTTTTTCAACAACAATTAAGCACATGTGACCGTTTCCCACGACCATTTGCCCGAAATCTCCACTGGCATAGTCAACAAATATGTCTCTTTGTGAGGTGCAATGAAAATAGCAGGATTAATGTCCTCCACCTCTCTTTTCTTTTTCTCACTAGTCACCACTTTGCGCTTCGCTCTTTTGCAATTCGCTACTCTGCCCTTCTTTTTTCTTCTATTGAAGGCTACTACATCTACATCGCTAATATATGAGGTATAGCATTTTTAACCTAAAAAAAAAAAACAAAGAGAAAAGACCAAAAAAGCCCTTAATAAAAATTTGGGTCCACCCGCCCACACAGTTATGCACCAACTAGTAACCTATAAAAATAAGTGTTGGTCTACTATCAGATTTATGGATGTTAAGCTGTTATTTCATTGGTAACATTTACTTATATGTCCATTTTAAAAATCTAGAAACAAGTGGTAATATACGGTTGATTTCATCAATAGTAAAATTGTTATTTCATCCCTAATTACAAATGGCTAACCGAATTAGCAACCTATTGATCACTTTTTACTTATCTTAGCCATTGGTATTTTGAATTCATTACCGAATTTATGAAATTACCTTTCACAGAAAAAAAAATCCATCATATTCGTCCACGGAATTTTATAGATCACCTAATTGGGGAGCTCCACTGAAACGAGAATTTTGCATTCTCTAGTCAAGTCAACTGAAAGCTACTGCGTGTATTTTGATCATTAGGCCTTATTGGAGAAAGTTCAATTTCTTTTCCTCTCCATAATTGTCTATTGTCAGAAAGTCTTTGAATCCAAAATGTTCCTTAATATTGGATAAAATGAAGATTCTTCACGTGTATACCCGCCCGACTGGACCAAAGGTGCAATCTTCCAGCTCTAAGATGGTGCATGGAAATTTTGGGTTTGAAATTTCAATCCCAAAGGACTTTTCAAATTCCTGCTCGGTTCGTGGGCTTGAAGTTGGACCAGTTTGACTGGTTCGCTGCATCATTCGTTTGACTAGTGATCACTGCTGCTTTCCAGTCAACAATCATGCT
This sequence comes from Psidium friedrichsthalianum, assembly GCA_019149425.1. Classification (NCBI taxonomy): domain Eukaryota; kingdom Viridiplantae; phylum Streptophyta; class Magnoliopsida; order Myrtales; family Myrtaceae; genus Psidium; species Psidium friedrichsthalianum. The sequence goes on from JAGVVM010021716.1 coordinate 6,472, forward strand.
GTATGGAAAAAATATGCTCTGCTAATTTCAAATGGCTGCAATAGCATTTTGTAACTTGTCTGCAAATGTTAAATCCTAGCGTTAATATGATGCTCTTCGTCTGTCATGGACTAGTTCCATATGGTACCACATCATCCAACTGCAACAAAGATGTAAGTTTTAAGCAATCGGAAATAAATCAAGGGTAGCAGCGAAAGCAATATCAAAAAATGAAACTGGGCATGTCACAAATTTCGTTGGTCTGATAAGACTTCTATAATTATGTTTCTGAAATTGAGTTGTTGAGGTCGATTAATTCTTGGGATGATAATATGCATAAGCAGCGAAGAATGCCTTAGTAACAGTTAAAAGTTAAAACAAAGAGAATGGAAGTAGCAGTAGCCGGACCATGGGTTACCAAAGTACTCGCGCTCGGTCCCGATCCATCTCACACGCCATTATTGAACTTGACATGACATCCTTAGGGAGATCATCGAAGAATCATGCGACCTCGTGAGGTTCATGTTCATGGAGACTAGCTTGGAACAGTAACAGTGGCAGGTGCACCGCTGCTCGAAATCCCAACGTATTGCTTATATATTTCAGAGGCAAAAATGATATAACTCAGGAGCGTAGCTCTAAATCACGAGACAGGATAATCAGAGAAATTGTTCGACCATTTATCGTAAATTCAATAATATCGCAACTTGTCTTAACCTCTCCCCGAGGGTCCAGCTGATTTAGAAGTACTGCCGTAGGTCAATAGCATTGACTCTCCTAAATCTTATCTCTCGTAATGTTAGATTTCTTTTTCATGATTAACAATCTAAATCGTTACCATAAGTCGCCACTAGTTAATTGAAATCAATTAGAAATCAATCGAGACATGAAAGTGTCATCTCGATCCCTACACCCCTCGTCCTCTGCACCTGCTCCTGTCTCATTTTCCTCTCCTGACCAAGTCCATTGGTGGTCCAAAATGAGAGAGAGAGAGAGAGAGAGAGAGAGAGAGAGAGAGATGGGCCTGAGTGGGCTGATGAACAAGAAAGAGGCCAAATGGGCCATCCATGGGAAAAAAAAAGGCAAAAATAAGAAAATGGCTCAGCTGGGGTCGCGTGGGCCTGTCCACGCGGATTTAAGTTGGCCCGGCTCGATTCGTTTTTTTTTTTTTTTGCAATTCTCTAGTTTTATATTTTTTTTTTTGTTCTTTTCTATTTTACAATAAAAAAAGACACATATTTAACGAATTAGACATATTTTACTTTAAAAAATATAAAATAAAATACGGGACTACTAAAATTAGGTGTTAACAAATAGATTTACGAAGAAACACATATCACTCAGTTTATGAACATCGGTCCAAATGTTACAGGAAAACGAGTTTGAAAGCTCAATCTTTAATTTCCTTAATTTCCCAATGGTGAACATTAAACAGAAAATCAACAGTCAAGAACAACTGAAGACCGCCACCGGCTCAATCAAGTGATTTGATGAATTTGCATTCGCAAGTCAAGTCAACTTAAGATAGCGGAGCATAGGGACTAAAACATTAATGGTAGGATGTGATAGGACGTAGAACAAACACAGCTTCATTGAAATCCCATACAAGGAGGTTCTTGTTCCTCCGCCTCCCTATAAGAACAATACTCCTCCTTGCTTGTTTTCACTCAATTTACTCCGTAAAATTGTATCAAAGTTTGCACTCAATGAGGGCCTCTTATTTGTTGTGGCTTCTCTTGCCATTCATATGCACCAATTTCTTCAGAACCTATTCAGTATCGGCCTCTAGTCCATGTCTCGGCGATCAAGAATCATTGCTGGTCGAGTTGAAAAAAGCCTCGTCTTCAATGCATCTGTGTCTTCCAAGCTGATCACGTGGAATCAGAATGCTCGGCCTTGGAGCGGTGTGATGTGCGACGAGGATGGAAAGGCCATTGGTCTAGACTTGAGCTTCGAGGCAATCTCTTGCAGTATTAACAGTTCGTCGAGTCTCTTTAGACTAAAGCATCTTCAAACGCTAAACTTGGCTTCCAACGACTTCAAATCCTCTGCAATTCCGTCTGGCTTTGCAAATCTCAGTGGCCTGGTTTACCTGAACTTGTCCAATGCTGGATTCTCTGGGCAGATTCCGATAGAGTTAGCGTGCTTGAAGAAGTTAAGTGTTCTCGATCTTTCTCTTGTTTATTTTCCTGGACTTGACAGACTAAATCTCAAGAATCCCAATTTGAAAACCTTGATTGGAAACCTCACGGACCTAAGACAGTTACATCTTGATGGCGCCGACCTGTCTTCAGAGGGAAATGAGTGGTGCAATGCATTGTCCTCTTCAGTGCAAAAACTTGAGGTGCTGAGCATGTCTAATTGCGTTCTCTCTGGTCCTGTTGACTCTTCCCTTGTGAATCTTCATCATTTGTCAATCATTCAACTCAATGGCAACAATTTGTCAACCACAGTTCCTGAGTTCCTCACCAGATTTGCCAATCTCAATACCCTGCGTCTGAGTTATTGTGGTTTGTATGGAGAGTTTCCTAGTAAAATCTTTCAGGTGCAGACCCTTCAGACCCTTGACCTATCATACAACGAACTTCTTCAGGGTCCCTTGCCCGATTTTCCGGAGGATAGTTCTCTTGAGACTCTGGTCCTAAGTTTCACGAGTATTTCAGGGAAGCTTCCAGACTCAATCGGTAATCTCAAAAAATTGTCGAGCTTAGAATTGTTTAATTGCAGTTTGAGTGGATCGATCCCGAGCTCCATGGAGAACCTGCCAGAGCTGACTTATTTGGACTTGTCTTCAAATAATCTTACTGGTTCAGTTCCTTCATTCAGTATTTCCAAGAATCTGAGACAGATTATGCTATACCGCAATGCCCTAACAGGAGAGATAAAGTTCACCCGATGGGAAGAACTTCTAAGCCTTGTAAACCTAGATCTGCGGTACAACTCGCTGATGCAGCAGTCCCACAGTTCTCTCTTACACTTCCTTCAATTAAGGCGATAGGAATTTCCAACAATCCAGTTCTCTGTGAAGCGGCTGCGGTCGTAAAATGAGTCACTTGCTGTACACTAAACGTACTTGATTTTAGCAGCAACAATGTAGAAGACCAATACCAATCTGTTTTTTTTGACTTCGGGACTTTCTACCCCCTTCTCACTTTCTCTAATATTTTCGAGGTGCTCATTGCATCATTGATTGTTTCAGCGGTTCAAGGACGCTGCGTATTCGATCTTTTCCCCACAATGTGGTATTTCAATTAATGCTACTGCTTCCACTTCTGCTTTGTTTCGGTTTCCCACTCTTTACACTTGGGAACCTGGCTTCCCCTGTCAGCTGAGTTTTTTCCCTGCATATCTGAAAACATACACATTAGGCCCTCTAGACCTCTCCGACAATCAAATTCAAGGAGAGATACAAAGTTGTATGGGAGAAATCCAAATTCTTTCTTATGTCAATCTTTACCGTCAATTTCTTCGTATACTGGGAGAACCCTTGCTAAAGCTCCCTTCCATTCTCTGTTATTGAACTCCACAGAAACAAGCTCCAGGGGGAAAACGTTTACCTCTGCACTCGTGGAAGTATCTACCTGATTTCATCTAGTACTAATTTTAGTTCTGTTCTTGAATGATATTGTGAACACCTGGGTTCCACAATTTCTTCTCTCTCTCAACATCATTTCCATGCCCTTTACAAATATTGCCAAGGCCCAGGGGCTGCGAGGTTCTCGGAACTATTCAAAACCATTTCATGGGAACCAATTCCTCAGTGGCTTAATGTTTGTGAGATCTCAAGGTATTCTGACTGAGGAATAACAACCTGACTGGAGGATTCCGCATACATTACCACCGCGTGCCCTTTTGAAGTATTTGGAGTGTGTAATGTAATCTCTTGAAGGAAAGGTCCCGACTTATTTGGCTTAATGTTCCATGTTGAGGTGCTGACATTGGAAACATCCCCAATACACAGAGGATAACGG
>JAGVVM010021718.1:0-10368 GCA_019149425.1 Psidium friedrichsthalianum
CCAGGGTACTTCAAGATCTGATATCTTCATTTTGTGGTTATTGATGTGACAATATTAATACTTTTGTAGTATATCGAATGAGCTTTGTTTAGAATATAAGATTATGTTAATCGGAGTTCGTTTGGACAAAATGAAAAAGGTTTCACAAATAGGGCTGAAAAATCCAAGTTTGGGGTTTTTGATGTCGTAAGGCTTGATTTTGATATCGCTTAGCTGCGAATATTGTAGGAAATGAAATTAAGGTGTTACGAAACTAATGCTTTTGACGGTTCGTGAATCGGAGTTACCGGTTTGTCCGAACGAGATTTTTTGAAGTTAAGCACGCAGGTTGTCCAATGCGCGATTAGTAGTTTTTTTAGCCCGTAAGCGTCGAGTTATAGACGTTTATGTGTCGTTTAGTCAATTTTTTTTAGTTAGCGTAAAGGTTTCTACAGTTTTTAATGTCGTTTCTATTAAATTATTAGGATTTCAAGTTTGTGCGGTTCGAGTTATACGTTGGAATTCAGCGTTTTAAAGTGAGTTGTACTTTTTCTTCTAAGATTTATAAAACTCATGTTTTAAAGATGCATATGTGATATCATGGTTTGATTTTTTCTTGAAAAGGTAAAGATAAGTGATGTTTAGAGCATTGTTCTTGCCATAAACAGGATCGAGCTATTACTACCATTTGATTGTTAAATGATGGCTTATATTGTGACTGAAATGCTATTTGAGATAATATGTTTTGAGAAAAGCCCTGGATTCGGCTTGTGAATATGAATTATTGTGATTTTCTGGATTTGATTTGTAGAACTGATTATTGTATTTCTGGATTTGATATTGTGATGATGCTCATGTCCCTATGATTAGAACCCATTGAGGTGGGGGTAGTATGCATACTGTAAAGACGTCATTGAGCCCGAAACACTAGCTAAAATAGGTGTGTAGACCTAACTAAGAGGGTAAACTTGGTCGCCTTGTCACGGCGTTAAATGTGGCCATAGTTGGGGATGAGTCCGAGATTATTCGACGGATAGACCATTGAAAGCTTATTAATGAGATTAATCAATAGATTAGATCATTGATGGTTTGTTATTATTATGAATGGTATTTGATTTATTTTAATAAATGCATAGTAATTTTCTCGATCCGCCTAGAAGAGATTGTACTTCTCACTGAGCTGTGGTTGCTCACCATTTTATTTCAAATGTCTTTCAGTACGTCGGCAAGTCGCAAATAGGATTTGAGCGAACATTAGCCGTTGGCAAGTCGCAAATAGGATCAAGCGAACATTAGCCGCGAGATTTTTGGGATTGTTGGGGTGCATATATGTGTTTTGAAAAAGTATATATAGTTGAGTGAGTTTTCAAACTAGAAATGAAAAGATATGTGTGTGCATATTTGTCTGATAGATGAGCTCTGAAGATTGTGAATATGGGACCTTTTATCAAATATTTATGGATATATATATATATATATATATTTGAATCAGGTAGTTACTTCGAATTCCATTTGAGGCTACGTCCTTTGTTTTTAAAAGGGCGGCCGTGACATGCCGGAACATTGAACATGGATTTGAATGGGTATTGGCTTGCTTTTGACTGCGTTTTGCTTTTTCATACTCGAAATTGGCTCTTTTGTCCTACCTTTTTGCCTTTTTATCTTTTTCATTCTGTTTAGAAAAAAGAATTTTCAAAGATTGTGTCGTATACACATGCATATCAAAGATCTAGCACACTTGGAGAGTTAACTCGGGAACTCTATGTAAACCTACTTCTTTTGAGCTCTTCTGCTTTGAGGTGACGCCATCTTCATCTTTGTAATGACAATGATCACCAATGGGATTTTTAGAAATGAATATGTAGGCTCAGTTGGGCGATGCAAATGATAAAAGTGTATCGGATAGAGAAACGAATGCTTTTCGTCGTCCTAAGGCACTTGAATTACCGTGCAAGGTTAAAAGCAAAGAAACACTAAAAAATTGATGTTAGTTCGAGCAAGAAAATTTCTAACCATTTACCTCCTGCTGTTGCTGGAACTACCTCCATTTAGCCCCATTTGGAGTGGTTTTTGACAGGGGTTACGAAATAAAATCGCTGCTCCAGTGAGTTGTCAATGGTCACATGTAGTGTTAAGATAGAGAAATGATCGCCTCATTCCCTTCAGCTATCGCACCTTTTGCGAGAAAACCCATTACCTTGGGAAACGCGAAATCTATTTGCACACGACTGACTGTGGCTTAAAATGTAGGACGTGTGTAGAAATGGCTTGCCATTCATCATCCTATCATGCCCCATTCTACACATTCGATGCATTATGTGCAGTTCATACTCCAAGTCAGAATTGGCAACTAAACATGTAGAATAGTCATGCATAATCATGGAAGTGTAAACACAATGCAGATTGTGGCAATTTTAGCATCACACGTGTTTACAAAATACGCCTAGTATGGAAGGAAGTTCTCACGAATGGGAAAATTTGAATTGCCCCCAGATATGTAGGTGGAATGAACAATATTGCGAGTCTATTCCTTAAGCCGAGGAGTGGTTTGTCTCTAATTTTGCCTCTGCAGAATGAAATGCATGGGTGAATGAGCATTTGGGCTCGTTTAATGTGGACAACCGTTGTGGTCGCGGACGAATGCCCCTGTAAGAAAGAAAGCAGAAAATGTTATTCTTGAAACTAAATGAGTTAAAGAAGACATCCTCTCCTTTTCATTTCAGGATTTTCCATCAATTTGCCCTCATTTTCTTCAAAATGAACCCATCAGATGATTACAATTGCCCCTTGGGGTTGTCTCCTTAGACATGTTAAATGTCAGTGTAAACATTTCCTGTTAAAAGGAAAGAAAACGTGTGAGCCAGTATTAGAATGGATAAATTGAAACGATACTAGTTTACCTTTCATCTCGAATGCCTTGCACGACCCCTTTATCAGCTTCGCTGGGTTGAGTTTCCTTCGACTTTCTTTAGACACTTCACCATTAGGGCCAAGGTCGTGGCAAAGTATTGACTTTGGTATTGTTCATTAAGTATTCATGTTTCTTTCTGTAAAAAGAAACGTGCAAAAAAATTATTTATTATTTACAATATTTACAACATTCCCCATCTTGGGGATTGAACTCGGATCGCTTCGAACCACTGTCATTCCCCATGCCATCAGGCTCACGGGATTGTAGGCGTTCATGGGGGCTTTCCTTTAAGTGTTAACCCTTGAAATGACGTGATCTTGTTGCATTACACTGGGCAATTTCACGTCACGGTGCTTTTCAAGGCAATTCACCATCCTTGTTAAGAATGGAATAAATCAATTCAAAACTTGAGACGACTATGGGTAAATTGGAACGATACAGAATTACCCATATTTGAGATTGCTCGGGTCTTTCATTCGTATTTTCCTTATTTGAAGCCGTCCATCCAGTGGTAATGTTCACGAATTGACTTGCCCCTAGTTTCGTTCAACAAGAGGACTTCGCATTAGGGTATGACCGTGTTCTCGGGACAGTTTACAAATTCCTGAGAATGAAAATGATTTAATTTAGAGTTGGAGTAACTGAGGGTAAATTGAAATGATACGGAGTACCCTTCGAGTTTACGCTGATTTTTACTCGCAATTAATGTACCCTGTGTTTGGTGCAGTAAAGGATCGAAGCATTAAATAGGAGAACGGAAAATTACTATTTTTTGCTCTTGAATTAATGCTAGACATCTATAAAACAGAAAATATCCCATGTAAGGGAATGAAATATGTGTATTCGTTCAAGATCGATTCTCTTTCCCTTGTAGGCTCTCCAGTGATCAGCTAACTTCATTTCGGATCAGGTACGCATCGGCCATGTTGAAGGTCCCGTGATCACTAACTTCAAAATACATGCTCCATACGCACATTAGAGCCCCGATGCTTCATCAACATCGAACTGGTTGATCATGGCGGAAAGCTCGTCGTCAATGCCACTTGCTTGGTGCTGATACATCCCCTCTTCTTCGGGAGGCATCAATGCTGACCCCATAGGATCGGTCTTTTCGTAGCTTCCTCCAACAGAACTTAGTCATATTGTGAACTGATCTAACTCACCTCTTAAACGGGCATTTTCGATACTCAGATATTGCCTTTCGTCGAGGGTGAGGAGGCTATTGCAATTGGGGCAGGTGGCAGAGTCGAAAGCTTCCTTATACCCCTTGTTCTCTACTCGGAGTTTTTTATTTTCAGCTCTTAGTAACTGACTTCATGGAGCTCATGTTGAGTCTTTACTAGGGTTTGCCTATTTTGAAATCAAAATTTGATTTGCGAAGGTTCCAGCCCTAACTCTTGGCTCAATTCTATTCTTTGTCTGTCATTTGGCATAGGGTACTCTATGAAGAAATCTTCAAGCTTTTGAACTTGATGCTCGGTGTAATGCCGCACTTTTCCTTTGACTCTTGTTGTTGTTGTCCTTATCTTTATTGAGATCTTGGACGTCGTTGGCGGAAGGGCCAGGCTCCATGGTATGAATCCCAAACATGGGCTCGAACTTTTCATCTCCCATATTTAGCAAGTGGAGTTGGCTCTCAAGTATGTTAGGTTGAGACATCCTTAACTGTTTACTGATCCCTCAAGGTTTGCTACTCTCCCTTATATTTTCACTCTCTTTGAATATTTTTGAGCGACCGTGTATGCTTTAAACACGGATGAAGACTACTAGGGGACGTTTCTTTCAAGATTTAAGCGTGGATTCAAAAATGTATCTCTTCCCGCAAGAGTTATGTTTTCACAACTTTTTACCTTATTTCTCGCTCAGTCTATCTTCTTTCATCTTTTCATAGTGGTAGGGGCCTCTGTCATTGGTCCTCCCGCCTATGTTAAGCGTTGGTCTCGCCGGCAAGCTCTCACTCTTTCTACGAATGTAAACAAATTATCTCTCCTTTTCTGCTAAAGTTTGCTTTGTCTCTCACTCAGGTCATCTTTTTCTTCTTCTTTTTCAAAGTAGAGGCAGCACCTCATACTTTTTTTTGCAAGGATTTCGGATTGCTTGGCTCAAGATTGCAGACTAGCAGGGTATTCGAGCCAATAGAGGTGATACCGAAAGAGAAAGGGCAGATAGGAAAATTTGACCACCAGAAGATGGTGCTGTGTAATCAATATTTAACGCAAAATGAATTAACATTTTTATATTCCACTCATCTGCCTTGATTTTCTCTTCTAATACTTTCGCCTTCCAGCCGTCTGCTTTGATTTTCTTCCTTAACACTTCAACGATAATGGCCAGTCTTCCTACACACATCTTCTTGGCTGAAGTTACAATCCGATGGGAGAGACTTTATCACCTTCTCAACCGAGGCTATATTTACATAGCCGATCATCCGGGTGTTGAAGCTAAGATCTTCGGTCTGTTTGGGGCTATAAATGCTTCTTCGATTGAAGGCACCAATTTGGAGAGGGAATACAGGGCGTTCCCATCCATCTTCATCAACTTTCTAGAGGCTTGCCGGAACATCTACAAAATGGTTACGCTAACTCGCATCGTGAAAGCTCACATCTAGGATTGGTCTGAATGCTTGAAATCTGCAGAACTCGCGGTTGTCTGCCACAAGAAGACCGTCAGGTCTGCTAATGAACGAGTCTCGCTGTTGATTCACGTGAGAGAGAAGTTGGTGGAGCACCTCACTTTGAACCAAACTTACTTCGAGCATGACTCGAGCGACGTCGCGATGAGGTTTAAATGTGAATGGCTAGAAGAGAGGCTCGAAGACCTAACGGTGGATATAGCTCTCGAGAGAGACTTGATCGAGAATCTGAAATTTACCGTTGAACATTATGAGGAGAAATGCGACCACTTGTTCTTTAAGCTTGCGGATCTCGAATCTTAGACCGCTCGGCGTAGGCAGATCATTAACTACATGGGGAGTCAGTTGAGTTCTTTTGTGATGCTCATTAGGGCTCAATTCGGTTTTACTTTTCCCCCTAGTGACTTGTTATAAGGCTTGTTGATGTATGGAATGAGAAAAGTTTCGTATGTTTATGTTTTAATCTTCCTATCATCTCTTTTTCCGCATTGACAGATTGAAGAATGAAATTCAAGCTAATAAAAAATTGGCCCGAGTAAAATCAAGTATAATACTTCTTTACAAAATCAGAGTTGACTAGGCTAGAGAAAATACGACCGTCCATCTCAGCTAAGATTAGAGTACCTCTTGGGAGCACCTTCTTCATGACATATGGGGCGCTATAGTTCGGAGCGAACTTCCCTTCTAGAAGAGGGACTATTGGCAGCAACCTTCGCAAGACGAGATCGTTCACGTGAAAACGTCTAGGCTTAACATTCTTGTTGAAGGACTTAGCAATTCTTTGTTGATAACACTGGCCATGGCATAGAGCCTTCAGTCGTTTCTCATCGATCATATTCAACTGATCTAATCTCTGTTGGATTCAATCGGTTTCCGTCAATTTTCTTACGAAAGAATATTTAGTGAAGGTATCTCTACCTCAACCGGTAGGACTGCTTCCATTCTGTATACAAGGGAGTACGGAGTTGCTCCTATAGACGTTCAGATAGAAGTCCGATATGCCATTAGTGCGAAAGATAATCTCTCGTGCCAATCACAATAGTTCTCAGCCGTCTTAGCCAAGATCTTATTGGTATTCTTATTAGTCGCTTCGAACGCTCCATTCATCTATGGGCGATATGGGTAGGAATTTAGGTGTTTGATTTTGAACCTTTTGAACAATTCATTCATCAATTTATTCTTTAGATTCGATCCATTATCATTAATTATGATCTCTGGTGCGTCGTATCGAGCAATGATGTCATGACGGATGAATTTCACCACATTCCGTGCTGTAACTGTCGTATAGGATATGGCCTCAATCCATTTTGAAAAATAATCGATAGCCACCAAGATAAACTGATGTCTATTTAATGTCTTAGGATTGATCGGGCCAATCACATCAATGACTCGCATAGAAAATGGCCATGGTTCGTACATCTGATGCAGCTTGCAACCCCAGAATGCATACTTCATGTTCAGCTATGTTGATAGTGCATGGAAATACTAACTTTGCGGTCACAAGATAATGTTGTCTGCCTGGGGATATTAAGACTACCCCTATGCCTGATCCAGATAAATTCTCCGCCCCATCAAAATACATAATCCATACGTGCTCACTGATTGACATGATTCTATCTCCGGGAGGATCGATCTTTTCGTTTTCCCTAGAGTTATCGACTAGGACATTGGTAATTACCCGTCCTTTCGCATTCCTCAAGGTCATTCTAATTTGGGCTTGCGCCCACTTCCTTTGAGGGTTCTCTAATAATTGTGCCAACGGTCAAGTTGTCAATTAAATCTGGCATGTTGTTATCATTAATGAGCACAATTTTGCTCCCGCCTAGGGTACCCATGATTTCCTACAAAAATAAAGGAAGTAATGAGTATGTGACTAAAAAGAGGTCAATCCATGACTCGCCTAATTGGTCTAACATTTTTTTTTTGTGAAGAAATCAGAGAAACTTATCTTGAGAAGATATTGGTGAATTTCTCGAAAAGAATTTTCTTACAAATTTTATAACTTGAAAAAAATGTGATAAAATCCCTTGACGTTTAGCAAATTTCCCAAATGAATTTTCTCCTTTCATCACAATGAATTTTCAATGGTAAATTTGTCAAGAAAATCTTGTATCCATTGAAGAAGAAAGGATGTGAAAAAATCCTTTATTGGTCAACAAAATTCTCCGAAAGGATTTTTTTCGCATTCATCTTTTCAAAAATGGGACACCAATTTGATTTTTTTATTGATTTTTTTAAATGACCATGATGTTTAAGTCTAAAATTTGATTGACACCTAACATGAACTGACAAAAAATAAATACAAGATAAAGTTAGAGAACTTACTTTACCTTAAAAAAATATAATACAAATCACATAGACATACACATGAATCGTGAGTTTAAATCTTAGTTTAACTATCCTAAATGTTTGGCAAAATGAAGTAATAGACGGAACAACGTGTCGCAGCCTCGTGTACAATCATCATAACTCGTTGCAGCCTTGCGTACAATAGTTATGACTAGTCGGGTCCAATTACTTCCGCTTGGTTCGGTCGATAAGGATAATGCCCATGCATCGTAGCCTCACGTGCATGAGAACGACTCTTAAGCCATTTTTTGAAAAAAATTTCAGGATCTAGATGGGATAAACTTTAGCGAAGCCTTACCGCCAGGGTTAAAGAACCATCTAAATACCATCTTAAAACTATTGGTGTGACCTAGGTCCGGTCACGGGTTGTGTGTAGTGTAATGCAAAATACTGTAAACACATGCACAACATTTAAATACAAACACCGTTTTAATAGTTCGAAATTAAACAAAGCATTTCAACACCAATCTGCAAAATAAGGGGTTAGCCACAAACACTCCATCCCTTATAGCTCCCATTCTACAAAACCATTTAACACCTAAAGATTAGGATTTAATCAATTGTCAAATCAAATGAACTTTTTGAAATTTTTCAGGCCTAAGTCCACTAGATTTTTAAAGTTTTTCAAAAATTAAAAACAAGCCTTCAGCGGAGTCGCCAAGTTGTCGCGACCAAAAAATCGGCTTTATGATTTCAGATTAATGGATTACCAAATTAATTAATTAGATCAATTAAGTTAGCTCGAACTCTCCCAAGTTCTACCAAATTGTGACCTAAGTTTAATTTTTTAAAAAATATATCTTGGAGTCGCCACTAATCATTTTTTGGTAGGTTGATTAGAAACCCGAATAAAATAGCGGGAAAACTACTTTATTCTCTATGAACCAGAGATTAGGTGATCAGAGACTTGGTTACATTAACCTTTCAATTAATGTTCTTTCGGTACCAATTTCATGAAAAATATTCAATTTGGCAATTATGATGGATTCCTCGTTGAAGCTCAAGATAAAAAATTTTGGGTTTTTCTCTTTATGACAAGGGAAAGAAAATAAACTATATGTAATGCATGTGGTTTACTTTAAATATTTACAAGGTAGGTTATACATGCGATTATATACATGATGTGAGAATATACACTTTTTTATCTTGCCATGGCAATCGATAAACACAAATCTTTTTGGATTTTTTTATTACATCGTGCAATGAATATACCTCAAAGTTAGATGTACAATTTATTTAAAGAAGACATGTAACATATTTAACGAGGTATAATCATAATTCAAATCAATCCATTTAGGCAACAAGATTCTTGAATATTTTAAATGATTAGGGTCATTACCTAATTTGGTGGATTTGATTGCCGAATTCGAACCTCGTATTAGCTTGTGGATCAAGGTTGCAAATGGCGGTACAAACAACGGGGATGGACTTGTGGCTTGAATGATGAATATGGACTCGTAACCGGTGTTGGTCGATAGAAGAATTGGGATGGCAACACCGAGTTTCGAAACTCTCATCCATCTCTCAAATAAAACTCTCTCCTCTCTCTTATGTCTTGTAAAATTCTCTCCAAAATGAATCCTTCTAAAATCTTTCTTTCTTCCTCCTTTTATAGCATGCTCCTTTATTTCTTTTTTTTTTTTATATCTCATATTACATTATTATTTTTTCACTAACTCTTTTTTATTTTTATCTTCTATTCTTATTTTTCTGCTAACTCTTTTTTTATCTTTATTTTCCATTCTTGTTTTTCCACTAACTCTTCTTTATTTTTATCTTCCACTCTTTTTTTTTCCCTCTAACTCTTTTTTATCTTTATTTTCCACTCTTCTTTTTCCACTAACTTTTTTTTATCTTTATTTTCCACTCTTGTTTTCTCACTAACTCTTTTTTATCTTTATTTTCCATTCTTTTTTCCCACTAACTCTTCTTTATCTTTATTTTTCATTCTTATTTTTCCACCAACTATTTTTTATCTTTATTTTCCATTCTTGTTTTTTCATTAACTCTTCTTTATCTTTTTTTTTTTTTGGTAGCGTCCATGTCCGGGCCGTCCTCGACTAATCCTCCGGGAGAGCTAGCGCAGCATCCCACCGCCACGACCCTCCGCTTAAATCACCGGCACCCAGCGAGGTTCGAACCCAGGATCTCTCGTGAAAGGACCAGAGCGCAAACCAGCTGGGCCACCGATGGGTGGGTAACTCTTTTTTATCTTTATCTTCTCTTCTCCACCAACTCTTTTTTTTATTTTTATCTTCTCCATCAACTTTTCTAATTTTTCCACTAACTCACCTTTTTTAGTTATATACAAAGTAATCCCTCAAGTTTTAAATATTTACATTTTAGTCCTTGAAGTCTTAAGTATTTGCAATTCAGTCCCTGACAAAATATTTCTTTAAATCCAAGCCTTCATAAAATTTTCAACGCATTTCCCCATGCTTAGTCCAATCGCCCGTCAATTTAAGCTCATATCCTCCGCCACAAACCAAAATGCGAT
>JAGVVM010021723.1:0-21296 GCA_019149425.1 Psidium friedrichsthalianum
TTTTCCCACAAGAAGGGTGCACAAAAGCAAATGCTCGTTCTTTACGAGCGGTAAGATCCTGGCTGAATATCAATAGCCCATGGCAGAAGAAACAAATACAGTAAGTATAACAAAAGAAGCACATTGTTAACAAGAAACGGTGTAGATTTGCCAAGAGAAAGTTATAATTCACAAGAACCTGCATTTTCCTCTCTTGAGGCTGTCCGGCCTTGATGAGGACCTCGAGATCAACTTGGCTAAAAGAGAGGAGTCCCAAAGCGAGCCCGGAAGTGATGCCGGCAAATATCACTAGAGCCAAAGATATAACTAAAAACACCCAGAACTCTGGCTTGCAACACAGTACATCATCCGATCTCATTCTCTATATGCGAAACGTGATCTTACAAGGCCAAATAGAAACCTGACCTGAATTGGAGTGCTACTTGCAATGATGATGAAGTGATTATAAAGAGGCCTGGTCACGAGCTGCCAAGAACGAGAGTTATGCGTAAAACAACGAGAAAAGATTAAAAGTTTGACAGGAAGCAAGCTTGGCCAAAAATTCACAGACCCCCTCAAAATCTGGGACACAGAAATGCCAAAGGACCTGCTGTCTGCTGATTCTGCAGAAAGAAGGAGCTTTCCGTAACCAATAACTAAACATTAAACATTACATAAAATCTCTCCTTTGGGCTTAGGAAGCTGCTTTAAATGTAAATCTATTGAATGAATGCTACTGGGGTTTTGGCTACACACGTTAAACCGACATGCTAGATAGATTTCGCCGAACTTGTCTTGTAGCTACTGAAATAAGAATTGTGGCCCCAGAAGGGAAATTGAAAGCGCCTTCTCAACCCATTACCTAAGCAAGTCCTCATGCATAATCAAGTAATCAACCTGCCTCGTGACCGACTGGGGTGGCTAGTATCTGTGTCTGCCTTCAGATTCCAGGATCCCTGGACACATTTTGCACGGCACTTTGTTATTTCAGAATGCTAAATTAATCGCGGTCCACTTAAAACTCGAGATGGACTTGCTTTTGCAGTAGGTGAGGATGGACAATGCACGCGCAACCAATTCTCTGCTCGTTCGACTGGCAACGTGATTATTTCCGTGAGATTATCACAGGAGACATAACTCGGGGAGTCTAGGAATATTCTGATCTTGCGAAAGATCTGCGCATGGTGAGCATTATATAAATTTTTTCCAACTGTTTTATGCTTTTGTTTTCTACTTGTCAGACAAATACTTACTCGAAAAGTTGCTTAACTACCAAAAGCAATTGCTTCCATAGGTCCATAACATGTTAGGTCAAGAAAAATCCAGAAAAAGCAGCCAAGAAGCTTCACCAGAAAACATTTTCTTTGGAGGTAGATGGTGGCTGGTTTCTGCAATTATATGCATGCCATTGCCAGGCAATCTGAAGACTCAAGCTGCAGATACTCTCATGAAAAAGGATATATTATATTGCTCTCAATCTGGCATGCTGCAAAACTGCAATGCTGAAAATTACAAATTCACTTCTTTGTTTATCTAGGGGATCTAGTAAACGGGGCGGTGTCTGCGCACGCATGCCGGGTGCTGCTGAGAGAAGCTTGGAGCAAAAAGCATCTGTGATACTTAGTAAAATATGACTTGGTACCAAATTATGTTCACCTCGTCACGACGTAGGATAATCCGGACTTTTGTATTTATCGCCGGATTTGTTAACATTAGATACAGCTATCAGTGGGACATAATATTGGCTCGTCCATCGTATACAGGTTCCACAGCTTTTCTTGAGAGATCGGCGTTTTTCGATCAATCCTAGGATCACAGAGATCGATTTCATAAATCAACTCACAAAGTGAATTGGCAGAGTCTGGGATGTTCTTCCGTATCACTTCGTAAAGAGAGTTCTGTGTTTTCCTGATGATATTCTTCGCATAGTAACTCCTACCGTGCTTTAAGGTACATCAGCCTCGTATTGTAGCATAGTTTCCTTACATCAGTTTACCGAGTTCATAACTTTTAGTCACCGCGTGGATGCCACAACTTTATTCCTAATGCCGCAGAAATTGTAGTCGATATGTGAAAGTGTGTGTGTGATGACTATTTGCTCGGGTCATCATAAGAGCCTGTTATTCGAAGAGAACTCGTCATAAAGAAATGACTTGGTGGTTGGACTGGCCAAGTAGTAACTTGCATGGTTCGAGAGGTCAAACACGCATCATTATTCAATTTGATATCAAGACAATCTCGTCTCGTAAGGCTTTGATTTGGAAAAGTCAACTTGATCGGTTCGTCGATCGTCATCGTTCTACCTTGGAGTCGAATAGGAAGTTTCGGAGAGAACAATTGGTGGCTGGGAGCCAATGATCGAACGCTTGCGCCAGAATCGGTCGAGTAAAGCCAAGTTGAATACGTGCCCGTAAAATGAAGGAAACGGCGTGCGAGATAATTACTGAGAAAGGAAGCCCAAGCAGGATGCAAAAGTATCGTGTGTTACCAGTGTAACAGTCTTTTGGTGATTGCGAGAGTAATATCATGTCGCCGGCAGCAAATTTTCTCGAAAGCGGACTCACGATAAATTTTAATTATTTCTTTTAATTTTTTATGGCCTCAAAGAGGTTGTTAATCTCATAATAAATTAATGATGACGACATAATCATTTCTCTAACGAGAAATCATAAGCTAGCCCAAGAATCTTTTGAAGAAAAGGGCCCAGAAAGAAATGGATCGACCAGGCACGTTTGTCACCCCTGGATCCACGACCGTCTCCGAGATTTTAGCAAGTCGGGCGCATGAATCTCGAATCCGTTGCAACAAATTTGTACTTTAGGGATCCTTGTATGCAACGGGAGATTTCACCGGATCGAATGGTCTAAACATGCGTAGCGAGTGCAATAATATCTTCGAAATAAACTCAATCAATAGGCTAGCGAACATCTAGATCCCGTCAACCGAAGGAAAATGAGCTACTTGAGAGCAAACAATTCTCTTCATGGATTTGATTAGTGCTTGCGTGCGCGGTTCAGGATATTTGCCTTTTATGAGATGTTCGCGGATCCAACCTTGTTGACTCGATTAGTAGCTAATTTTGGCCCAAAACATAAGATTTGCGATCTATGTTGTTTATTAATTCAAAAATGTCATTAAGCTTCCCTTTTGAATTTTTGAAACTACCCATCAACAACAATGTCATTTCGCTGCCTTACCAACAAAAAACAATGTCATTTCGCTTCACTCGCTAATCCTCTTTTCCTCCATTTTCAAATTGGCTTTTCCTTGCCCATTAGTTAGTTGTATTTTGAACTATGGTATTTATGAGATGTTCGCGGGTCCAAACCGTGTCGACCCGATCAGAAGCTAATTTTGGCCCGAAACGTAAGATTTGCAATCTAAATTGTTTATTAATTCAAAATATGAATTTACGAAGCTACCCTTCAACGAAAATGTCATTTCGCTTCACTCACTGAGAAATCCTCTTTCCCTCCATTTTCAAATTGGCCGCTCTCGAATTGATTCGCTTTCGTAAAACCAATCCCGCGTTCTCCTCTAACTTCTGCTCTTTCGCTTTGGGGATAGAGGGGGGACAAAAAAAACCAAGAGAAGCTTCGGGAAGAAGATCGCTCACCGGTGCGTCTCCAATGTAAGCGCGATCCCAGTTTCCTCTCGTTCGAAGAGCTCAAGGTCTCTCTCCATGGACGACGTCGACAGATTGTTCAAGTGCTTCAAGTGCGGCATCTCTCCTCCCGGTACTTTCTCCTTCCTCGATCCCACTCCCAGTGGCATTCGCATGCTCAGAGCACTCGCTTCATTTGACTAGATTTGCTCGATCCGTTCCCGATTGGTGGATTCGAGTGAGTTTTCGAACTGCCCATAGTGGATTAGGTCTGAACAGTCTGTTACTTCGTTCCGGCGTGCGGTAAGCTCTAATGGGGAATGCTGGCGGTTGGTTGAGTGAAGGATATTATGTTTGAATGCATATGTGCTGCGGGGATTCTGCTTTGCCTGTTCCGTGCTCTCTTCGTGACATTTGTTTATCGATCTTATCAGAATCGGCCGTGAGAGAGAGGAAGAGATTTAAAAGGAAATGGCAGGAGGGAGCTCCGTACATGAAGGCTCCACATCAAGCGCTCTCAGTCCTGGATCATCAGGACAGAGGCATGATGAGGCAACGGACATACAGCTTTGCATGGAGAAAGTATCGGATGTAGGTGATATTTCTCCTTTCCGTTAAAATTTTGGGGTCAACAGATGAATTTGTTTCCAAAGGGATTAGCGAAAGAATCACTTTATTCTATTTGTTCTCCCTTTTTGCTATGGCATTTTTAATCTCTGTATTTAAATTTTAGTGTTTGTCGTGGCAAATGCTGATTGAGTTTCAAGTTGTAACTTCTCAGCTTGGTTCAACAACAGTCAGAGCACACAAGTTTCGCCAAAGGAAAGGGGTGCATATTTCTCCAGTGGTGTTCTATGGGTCTCCTAATGGCGTGCCTCCAAAAAAACCATCTAGTGTGCTGCGATTGCTGAATGAGATACGGGTTGATCTTGCTGCACAATATTCATCAAAGCTAAGGTCCTTGTATGTTTTCACGTATTCCCTGTGAATGCACTTTGCTTCCATTTTGCAGCAGCTTTTCCTTTAAAATATCTGGCTTTGTATCTTCCTTGATTTTCCATGAGAAATTTCACGACTTTACTGGACAACCTGTATGTGTACTACGCTTGCATTTGGTAGTTGAATAACCAGTTTCCTTTCCTTTTCAACCTTAGGAAGGAAATATGGGCCACATTCCCAAGGCAAGAGGAAGCAATGAAGTTTGCTAAGGCTCATCCTCAGGTTCATGTGTTCAGTTACCAAGACCATTGTAATGGCCAGAGAAGATTTCTTGTATCATCTTACCAGGAATTCTGGAAGAGGTGGTAACCTTTTATTTGCTGTCTTGGGGTGCCCATGTTTGGAATTGGTGTTCTACTTAACACTGCACCGTGGTATTCTTTTCAATTAGGTACAACATTATGGATCCAAAGTTACGCCACCATTATGAAGTAATTCAGGAGGTGAGAACCTGTTGCTTTCATGTTCATTTGCATGCTGTGAGTTGTATGCGAAACGTAGGATGACTCTAGAGAGGAAGCATCTCTCCACGTGATTTGTCAATTAAGAGTCTCACTGGGATGGTTTGGGATTTTCTCCTTTATTATTTTTTTTACCTGTTATAGCCAGTTCTTAGTTCCATCTTTTGCTTCTAGCTCTTGATTGTTTTCAAGTGTCGAGTAATAAACTGAATTAAAAGCCATAGGTAAAAGGAGGAAGTACTATGGACAAGGTTGCAAAATCAGTATTGGACGTGATTACACTGAGTGTACAATAGCGCTTGTACTTGAAAGAAGCATTTGAGGACATTACTTTAGAATTTTTATCTAACACATAATGTAATAGTACGTTGCTTGTCACTTGGGTTTTCAAAATGTAAATTTGGCTCTACCATCAACATATTCTTTGCCAGGGTCTGCCTTGTCACTTATACTTTGATTTGGAGTTCAATAAGAGGGAAAATGCTGATAAAAATGGAGATGAGATGGTTGATCTTCTGATATCAGTTGTTTTGGAGGTGCTGCTTGACAAGTACTCAATCCAAGGAAATGTGGAATGGGTAGTTGAGCTTGATTCTTCAACTGAAGGTAGGCTGACTTTGAATTTTCCTTCTGTTGGCTATTATTGCATTAGCAGTCATGGGTGGTGTATGCAATACTCAATCACATATTATAAGCAACATCTCATTCCGCTGAATATTTGTATCGACATAAAAAACTTAGACACCCGATTGAGCCAGAGGACTTGTTCTTTTTCACGGTGCCTTCTAGCTAAATTTTTCTATTATTCTTCTTGAGACCTTTCACATTTGATGTGAGAGAACTCTGTTAGGTTTATGGTAGAAAAGAAGCTTCGACTAAGATCTCTGGCACTTGTGAGGTCCATCTTTGCCTGAGCAATTTAACATTTCATTTTTGAGGTAAACTGCACTTAAATGCAGTTATGAAGATGGAATTCGAATGATGCCTTTCAATGACGTACCTCTTTTGGAAGTTGAGTCACCATTGATTGCATGGATAGGATTTACTGGGAATATTTGTAGGCCATGGTTATCTTACATTGAGCTATATAGGCAAGATTATTCAATTTATTTGTACAGGGTTGAGTTCACTATGATCCTTAATGTGAAGGAGCATCTAGTGTTGGAGCTGCATGGGACACTACCCAGATGCTTTCTTGCAGCAATGATTTTTTTCCTTTCTGTTTGAAGTCAAATATTTTACCTCGAGTCACAATTTCAAGACATAATGTCAGAGGGAAGGGGCACCTGAAAGGCTGGTTAACTATATGAATGCTTCAGATTCTTCTTGAGGCCTATTAGTTTAGAATGAGGTGTTTCTTCTAGATATAGTTAGGTCTGGAGTCACAGATATCTAGACACATGAGGGATTTTTTATTGGAGCAAAGTTCATTTGCATGTTTTCCTTGCTCATAATTTCAATGTGCGGGGTCACTGGAGTGTACTGGTCGAGTGATGTTAATAGCGCAGCCAATAGGATTTACGCATAGTAAACTAGAACTCTTTGTCAGACGGAATGATTTAGAGATTCAGGCACAGAAGAATCTGTAACTTGATGAGTCAGTATGCGCCTTCTGATTCCAACATCTGCCTATTGAAACTCTAGGAATATCTCATGTGAAACCTTCCCCCCCCCCCCGGTATATGTTAAATCTTCTCTCAGAACATAACAAGTTTGTTGCAATATCAGTGACAGCACTGCTTGTATGCAGCAAAATTTTCTCGTCATTTGATTCTGAGGATACCAATGACTGCTTTTAAGGACAACTCTCATGTGGGTGCATTTGTTTCAGAGGTATGCTTTGGTGAGAAGCTTTAGTTATTGTGTGGAAGAGACAATTGCAAATTTGATAATTCCATAAAGATATTGGTATCATGCCTTTCAAGTTATCCACCTATTCTGAGATATTTATCCACTCAGAATTGACAGATGTCTTGAACTCTTGCATAAGCCGCTTTACAGCCATTCTCACAACTTTGCCGAGCTGCAGGAACTGTGTGCGTGTGTGAGCGCGGCAAAGGAGAGGGAGGGGTTGTACTTTTGTCCATGCACACCTTTTTGGAGAAATATAACATTGCATGCGGCCATGATGTTGTTATGACCATTTGACAGGTATGCTCGCGGATTTCTAGTGCAAGGGAGACAGACAAAAGATATGAAAAATTGTTTGTCAAGAAAGATTCCAGCACATCAACATGTCAAATTTTTGTGGACACTGCTGTCTATTCAAGGAATCGATGCTTTCGTTTGGCTCTATCATCTAAGGCAGGCAAGAGTTCTGTCCTTCTGCCAACCAGGCGTTTCAAATGCAAGGACATGGTACATTACTCCTTGTTATTGAGATCTAGTGACTTGTGAGGCATCTTTGGAACATGGCTGCGGTGATCTGTTCCTAGTTTGCTCAAAATGTTCCTCAAATCTACCAACAAAGGTTTTCTATATGCCTCTAATTGAGAAGGTTAGACTAAGACATAAGAAGATGTGCATATGCACCCAGAAAGGAGAATTAAATATGACAGTGCTTGAAACAGTAGTATCTCTCTTTCACAGTTGCTCTTTGTAGGTTCATTTGTTCTTGACACTCAAAATGCACTTGCTCTCTCCTGACAGTCTGAGGAAGAGATGTTCGTGGCTTCTTTGATCTGCAAAATGGATGTTGATTGTCAGAAGCTCTTAGTCTGCAAAATGGAGTTAGATTGTGCAAAGACACTTCAGTTTGAGACTGAGGTAGTTACAAGTTTGAATTAGTTCTTGTATATGGCCCCATCATCAACTATATGCACATGATTTGCCGGACTTTTCATTATCAGCAAAAAACTAATGGTCCTGAGTTGGTGGAGCTAAGATCTGGAAACATCTTAGCATAGGTTGTCGAGTGTGCTAGAACTTTGTGGTGGTCTCTCATGTGATGGATTTTTTCTCCCTTACGCAGGTGAACGGTGACTTTGGAAGATACAGTCTTGCTTCGCAAGGGCTTAATTTCAACTCTTTCCCTTGTGATAGCTCGGCGAATTACTTCCTTGGCAAGTCACCGTTCCCAATGTTAGACAAATTCATAGAATCTGTGGCCTCAATTGGATCTGTATCAGGTGATTGCTGCTGTCTTACTTTCAGATAAAAAGAGGGATGGGTTATTTCAATTGCTTCATACATAGTTCATGGATAAGTTGAGAATGCGGATGATATCAAAGTTGCTAACTTTTTTGCAAAGATAATTAAATTGTATCTAGCTTTTCTAAAGTGACAGACCTGAAAGAATTTTAATTCTGATTAATATGTCTGATTTGAAACCAAGTTACTGATCGGCACTTTCTCCTTCATTAGCAGTAGCGTCAAGAAAATGATCTATTGAAATGCCTATCCTTCTCGTTTTCTCCTATAATGCTGATGATTCTGTCACACTATAGGTAAAATTCGAAGCTGGTACTGGTTCTCAGTGCATGGACTCATGGTTTACAGCATGTCAAGGAGCAGGTTCTGTGAGCGAATAGGCAGAGAGCATAAAAGCAATCACGGTATATGCTGTCTTTTTAATGGAAAATCTCTTATGTTGATTCATACATTTTAAGTTTACCTTTGGGAAAAACAAGCTTATCTTTTCCCTACTTGGCTTGATGCAGTTATCTACGTTGTTGATCTGAATCTGGCTGCATATTACCAGAAATGTCATGATCCTGATTGCAAGGGTACAGATAAGTTCTGTCCTACATTTGTCCATTTGAAAACTTTTTTTTGTGTGTGAAAATGAAGGTAAAGTGAGCTTTGTAATGGCCTAGGTTACCGCTCTCCCTTGCGTCCGATCCCGGAGGATATCGTGCCTGATCTATCAGCGTTCTTTGATCCGGGGCAGATGGCAAATCCTCCTGATGTAACGAAGAATGTGCTTGACAATGATGAAAATACAGCGAATTGCTCCCCTAAGGATGCTTGGTGGCTCGAAGCCATAAGAGTTGCAAATGCTATAGAAAACCAACAGGTCATGGAGTACGACAACAAGGTTGGTCATCCACTCTACTTATTCGTGTAAATTTTTTAGGATCTTCAAGAGATGTAATCCTAAAACCCATCATCTTTAGCTAAATGACTCGATGAGATAGAAAGAGTCCTGCTGGACGAGCAGGCTGGTCAAATTGTTTATAGTATGATACACATCTTGCAGGAGAACAATTGTGTGGATGAAGAGGACTGGTGGGTGGATGTAGAAACGGATATACCTCAGGTTGAGCTTGAGCTTAACCGTTCCAGTGGCTCATAGTTGCAATTATGCGGGAGGAAATTCGGCCCTGCTTTGTTCTTGTGCTTGCAGACTTGAATAGGGGTAGCACTTTGTGTTTCCTTTCAATTCAATCGTACGAGGAAAAGAGCGGAAGTACTTGCCGTAAAGATGGGATTTTCAAGGAAAGCACTCTCGGCTCTTTTATTTGATTTGACAATAATTTGCTTAGCAGATGGCATTTCAGAAGAGCTATGATATTCAAGTTGAACATCGGGCTGAGAATCCATTCCGACCACTAACAGTGGTTTTTATGGAAAATTTGCGGTATTTATGAGGTGAGCGAGTTGGACTTCCTCGGACATCAAAGTCGGAACTTGTTCTTGCTCCCAATATGAGGTTCACCTCACCCGATGATCGTTCATCTGAGCGAAAGCTATAACTATTTAAGCTGTTCAATGTTGTCCCATATTTAACGAGGTGTCTTGATGTTTTTATCACAGCACTTAGGTACTACCGAGCAAAGCTCTCTGATGAGTAGGACATTTTTCCCCTTGCCATGTATTGTTAATTTAATTTCCTAAGCCATGTGCTTTTTCCATTTTCAGATTTTCTACTGTATATATTCAGGTTAATCTCAAATCTGCACGGTCCGTGTTTATATCCGACTGTGTTGTGGTTCTTGCAAGATCTGGTTGGGAATCGACCAGAACCCATCACAGGTCTATTCAACTCACTCGCCTCCAAGAACAGTTCAGTAAGCCAACCATGTGTGGAAAAAGTAACATGACAAATAACCATGTGTGGATGATAAATGGCTCTGAAGAAGCATATGATATTCGCTGCTTGCACTGAATACATGTACAGAGGTCATCTTGGCTTTTTCTCTTCATCTTTCCTTCTCCATTTTTTTTTTCTTTTGCACTGGAGGTGCTAAGTTAAGCAATTGAGAGCGATACAACAAACAATTCCGCACCAGTGTTGAAACCTAGACCGTTTCGTTTCATTTTTAATGAGCCTTCTTCTTCTTAGGTGGCTTGTGCTGGACCCTTGGGAATAATAGATTATTAAGCTGTCTCTCTGCACTTTGCTCTGAAGTGGCCTGCAAGGACAATAGTTAGAAGAATGAAGTAGCGACTACAGAAAACACATTTCGGGTTTTGGCAAGTTAAACATAGAAGCAATGGGAAAAAGTGATGGATAACGGTGTATAAATGAACATTCCTACAAGTTATGAGCTCAGTGAACCCACCAAAAGGATTAAGCTCTAACCAATTCAAGAAAGGGAGAAAAGAAACAAAAACAAGGAAGCTCCTCTGGGGTTTTATTCTTGTGTTAGCTCACAGCTTCCAAAGGAAGTTTGGCTGAGGCTGACAAGCCATAAACTTGAGAAAAGGACAATCAAGATTTACAGCAACTCCCAAGAAATGCTTTTTGGCACAGAAAGAGCATACCCTTGTGTCAAATGCAAAACGCAATGTTTGAAGTTGTGTTCCTGAGCAGACTCTTGCATCAAAGCCAAGAGCATCAACACCAATTATCATAGCCTCCTGTCAGAAAGGAAAAAAAAAATTATCTCTTACTATCCTGGGGAAGGATATCTGAACTCAACAAAAGTATCATAGTAACTAACAGCAGTAGCAATTCACATCAGGAATCAGATTTCACAAAATGGCAATAATTATTTTCATGGTTGAGAATGACTAGGTCACTTCAGTCAAAATACCAATTCACGTTGTGTTCCCAAAAATGGGGAAAATTGCATGGAAGTACAAACAATTTCAGTTGATGCAAACCAAGCAATGAGAAGTTTTCAATCAACCAAGACAATTCATTCCCCAACAGTAGTGATATTGGAATGCAGCTCAAGTATCACAACAGCAGTGGTACATGCATGCAGCTCAAGCACCACAACAACTTCTAATTACCAGTCTTCGTAGCTTACCTCCACTTGAATTCCCTTGCATCTCCAGCAGAGAGACTTGAGGGCTTGAATAGTCTTCTCTTCGCTAGCTTTCAATCGGGAGATAATCTTGGCAGCCGAGTGAGCAATAGCATCTGGTTGCGCTTTCCTGAAATCTTCTATTTCAACAGTGTGCTGCATAGGGTTGAAGAGCAAAAAATTAGATAACTAGGACATAAAATCATCACAAGCTATTACTCTAAGAGAGGAAACCATGCATGATATTTCAAGATCCAATAACAGCTACTGAAAGCATTCCATTTGATCTGAGACATGAGAATGTATTTGGGCTTTTAGTTCTGAAGCTAATCACCTCTGTCTCCTCAAGCCAAAGTGTAGTATTTAGAATGACAAACTAGATCAACATCAACATCTACATTGTACCCAAATGACAAACTAGATGATGGCCATTAATTTAAATGCAGTCAACTTTTGTGTTCCCTTTCTTGGGAGGTGGGAGGAGGGAAGTAGGAAGGGAATGGGAATAACTGAATGCATGCAAGTTCAACAATGTCCGGATCAATTTGGGTACAATGTAAATCTCCTTGTTTTGCTGCCTTATTATAATGGCTCAACTACAGTAAGAAATATATGGAACAGAATAGGTTACAATGTGAAAATGTTTATAAACGTGTGGTGAAAGCACATGATCCTGTCGCACAAAGAGATGACTTACAGACCCACAGTCAGCAAGTAGAATGGGATCTTCAGCAGCATACTAGAATCTCGAGAACATACCGGGTGACCATGTACTGAAAGCAGCTGAATATTAATCATCTCGAGCTTGTAAAGTGACTTCCCACTCCTGGAGTTTCCATTCTTGCTGAGTTTCTCTGCACTAATGGGGCCATCTTCAAGTGAACTTTCTTGTCCATCAGCATCAGTGGTACTAGAATCTACTTGTTTGTCTTCAAGGATACTCCCAGTGTGATTTACTTCGGCACCGGAATGGTGACTAGATAGGTGCCTCTGATTGGTGGAGTGACCCTGGAGAAGTGCAGGGCTTAAAAGGCCCTGTATGACAATGCCAACAGGAGGCCGTTCCATCCAATTAATGGGGTCATCTGAAGCAACCTGGAAAAAGAATTCTAGTGAAAGTGGAAACTGAACAAAAATAGAGATAATGTCATATGTGTTGTTATTTCATGAACTACAATAGTATAGAAGCATTCAAAGTTTTTGGTGCACCAAGCTTCCATCGTTCTTGATTTTTGTTTCGAATTGTATTTAATCGACCAGGACTGAAACTCTAGCGGCATTCGGTTACCTCAGCCAACTTTTTGGCAAAGTACATGGGGTGAGAAGATCTCATCGTCTCCAACTGTGCCCAATCTCCTGGATCTCCATCAGATTGGTCCTCATCATCCTCATCGTCAAGGACAGAAACCCAGTCCTATCACAGGTGACAAACTAATTCAGTGACATAGCAATGCTCCCGTTGTGTCGACATTTCTCTTTTTCTATAAGGGAAAGTGTAGCAATTGTAATTGTAACTTCACATGAAAAGATATAAAATAGACAAAATGCAATTCTTTGGCCTCAAAAAAAAAAAAAGCAATTTGATTATTGTATGAGAAATGGAAGACAACACCAATAATGAAGAAGAGTTAGAATCACAGCAGCAAGGTGTGTAAGAAGGTATATTTTAGTTATGTTCTGGAACCTTCTCCTTCTATGAGTTTAAGTAAACTCGAAAGTTTACCTCAGTTCCAGCTATAAAACTTAAAGAATTTACAAAAGATAAACAGAGGCAGAAGGTGAGACACTAGTACACAATATACACCAAATACGAACTAATGTAAAGGTGTCCTCTTCTAAAGGAATGTAGGATGACACGAAATTTTTTTTTAATAATGTTAGAACGTGTAAAATAGAAGTGTGTCTCCCTGATTTACAGATATCTGCATCTAAGGAGTTCATCATCTCAGACAGGATAAGAAATAGATAGACAGATTTCATTCCAGAAAACTAGAGGATAAAGACACTATAAATAACACAAGATAATAGGGAATTGTAAACCATAGTAAGCACATAGTGGGGACAATATTAAGCAGAAAACTAAAGTGAAAAATATCACATGATATGACATTATTACGAAGCTTCTTTGTATCTGGAAGTATGTATACCTCTCCATAATCATCGTCTTCACCATCCTCATCCTCATCCTCATCATCTTCAATATCACTATCTTCCTCCCCAATCTCCTCAATCCCAAACTCAATATCGGCAGGACCTGATACCTCCATCCCATTGAGCATTTCCGTGGTATCCAAGCCTATTATCACTTGCTGCATTTTATATCACACGCATTAGGTAAGCTAACAGCAGAAGCATTTTTGGGTAATTCTTGCAGAATGAATCGCAAAAACATCAGGTTACTTTTTTGAAAAATAAGTTGTGTTTGATACTCAACTATTGCCGGTCAATAAACTATGCCACCGTTTGAGAAGCAAGACTTCATATTATACAAGCTTGAATACAGTACACAAACATATTTCTAGGGGAAAAAGGCATACCACGACATTACCCTCCGATGCTAGTGTTTGAATAATATCCTCATCATTGTTTACCTGAAAGTAAATATCTGCAAGTTGCCCGAGCTGAGCACATACTTTTTTTCATGTGGCACAGGGAAGTAAAACCAGGACTATAATTTGAACAAAGTGGACTGCGCATACTTACTTCCCTGTTCATCAGTCACATAAGGCAATTCTGACCAAAGAATGTTCTCATGGATTTCATCATCAATCATACCAGAAAACAACAGGGTCGCTTTGGTGTTGACCTGAACTCAACACACTAACAGAAGCCACTAAATAACAGCAAAAGCTTCAATATGAACGCCCGGCCTGTGATATACAAAAATACCTCGACAATCGTCCTCGTGGTTTCTGCGGCAGTAAGTGTCGCATCCCCACCGGATGCTAATTCAGCGATATCCTCAAACGGATGATATCCGGCCCTTCCATTGCACCTCGCTGGATCAGAAGCGGAGCCCAAATGCTCTGCAGTAGCTCTAACTTTCTTCCTCACGACATTTTTCTTTTTTACGAGAGAACCGCTGTTGAACCTCTGGTAACTGTCGCAGTTAACCGATCTCATTGCTTTCAAATCCAAATCAATCTATTCCAAAACAGTTTTTATCCACAAAAAAGCCTAAGCATCAAGCACTCACCACGGTATGTCGAAGCTGCCAGAGTGCGAAATCCGGCGAGAGCCCGCGAGGACGCCGGGACACTCATCGGAGCTCCAGAACGAACGGTGACCTTTGAAAGAAAAAAGAGAATCTAAATTTGCCCCATCAAGTGGACAACATTATGCCTTTCTCTAGTAAATAAGAAAATGTATGAATATTACAAGAACATCAACATTCGAGAAGAATTGAGCTAGTGTTCAATGTTTTAACTGGAAAATTCTAGTATGAAAATGAACGAAGAAAAACAGTTGCAATCGCCATTATCTCGGCAAACAAAACAGAAGGAAAAAGAAGAGGAAGCAACCGAGTTACAAGTTATGGCGGAGGAGGAGCAAAAGCTCGAACCGGAGGCGAACCGGACCGCCATGGCCGACTCAATCATCGTCGGCGGAGCTGCTTCAGCTGAACGGAGAATTCAAGATGCGAAGTGGCGCGAGATCATGTGCTGCACAAGCGCTTTTCCCTGTCTCTCCGTGTTCGTTCCAAGCCAAAAAGGTCGAAGCGGATGAGGTGATATCGTTTCGTGCTCGCCAAAACGCAACCCCGCTTAGGTGGCGCCGCTCACTGCAAAAACGCGCGACGTTTTAGCCCGATCCCTTTGCCTGCCTCGGACCGTCGTGCGTAATCGGGATCCGCCCAAAAGAGCCCATTGGATATCTGGATCAGGATATCACGTTGGACGTTTCCTAAATATCACGTTGGATTCGAGAGAATATCGACGTTCCATGAAATTTTTTTCATAGAAGATTACTTTAGCTTTTAGATTATACCATTTTTGCAACAAAAAATGTAAAATCCCATTTCTCAAACAATTGATATTTTCGTGCTTATTGCGCTGATTAGCATTTGAATTCCGTAAATCACGAGAAATCTCTCACTCTATATTCTTTTTTTTTTCCCCAATCAAGAAGCGTAACAATTTCAAAACTCAAGAGGCTAGCAAACGGATTACTTCTTGGGAGGAGATAAATATAACCAACTAACCATAGTCAATATAAAATCAAATAAAATGCTTCCCATGGTAAAATACACCGTCCGAATTAGTATTGTAATGATATAGAAACATTTATTTAGACGGTCTTCCCTAAAAAAATGCAATTTTTTTAAAGGAATTATATTATGAATGTCTGAAAAATTAAATATTATATATATGTCATTAATATATATATATTATTTATTTATTATATATTATTCATGACATTCATAATATATTCTTTTTAATTCTTTAAAAAAATTGCATTTTTTTAGGGAAGACCGTCTAAATAAATGTTTCTATATCATTACAATAATAATTCGGACGGTGTTATTTTACCATGGGAAGCATTTTATTGATTTTATATTGACTATGGTTAGTTGGTTATATTTATCTCCTCCCAAGAAGTAATCCGTTTGCTAGCCTCTTGAGTTTTGAAATTGTTACGCTTCTTGATTGGGGAAAAAAAAAAGATATAGAGTGAGAGATTTCTCGTGATTTACGGAATTCAAATGCTAATCAGCGCAATAAGCACGAAAATATCAATGTTTGAGAAATGGGATTTTACATTTTTTGTTGCAAAAAATGGTATAATCTAAAAGCTAAAGTAATCTTCTATGAAAAAAATTTCATGGAACGTCGATATTCTCTCGAATCCAACGTGATATTTAGGAAACGTCCAACGTGATATCTGATCCAGATATCCAATGGGCTTTTTTGGGCGGATCCCGATTACGCACGACGGTCCGAGGCAGGCAAAGGGATCGGGCTAAAACGTCGCGCGTTTTTGCAGTGAGCGGCGCCACCTAAGCGGGGTTGCGTTTTGGCGAGCACGAAACGATATCACCTCATCCGCTTCGACCTTTTTGGCTTGGAACGAACACGGAGAGACAGGGAAAAGCGCTTGTGCAGCACATGATCTCGCGCCACTTCGCATCTTGATTCTCCGTTCAGCTGAAGCAGCTCCGCCGACGATGATTGAGTCGGCCATGGCGGTCCGGTTCGCCTCCGGTTCGAGCTTTTGCTCCTCCTCCGCCATAACTTGTAACTCGGTTGCTTCCTCTTCTTTTTCCCTTCTGTTTGTTTGCCGAGATAATGGCGATTGCAACTGTTTTTCTTCGTTCATTTTCATACTAGAATTTTCCAGTTAAAACATTGAACACTAGCTCAATTCTTCTCGAATGTTGATGTTCTTGTAATATTCATACATTTTCTTATTTACTAGAGAAAGGCATAATGTTGTCCACTTGATGGAGGGCAAATTTAGATTCTCTTTTTTCTTTCAAAGGTCAACGTTCGTTCTGGAGCTCCGATGAGTGTCCCGGCGTCTCGCGGGCTCTCGCCGATTTCGCACTCTGGCAGCTTCGACATACCGTGGTGAGTGCTTGATGCTAGGCTTTTTTGTGGATAAAAACTGTTTTGGAATAGATTGATTTGGATTGAAAGCAATGAGATCGGTTAACTGCGACAGTTACCAGAGGTTCAACAGCGGTTCTCTCGTAAAAAAGAAAAATGTCGTGAGGAAGAAAGTTAGAGCTACTGCAGAGCATTTGGGCTCCGCTTCTGATCCAGCGAGGTGCAATGGAAGGGCCGGATATCATCCGTTTGAGGATATCGCTGAATTAGCATCCGGTGGGGATGCGACACTTACTGCCGCAGAAACCACGAGGACGATTGTCGAGGTATTTTTGTATATATCACAGCCGGGGCGTCATATTGAAGCTTTTGCTGTTATTTAGTGGCTTCTGTTAGTGTGTTGAGTTCAGGTCAACACCAAAGCGACCCTGTTGTTTTCTGGTATGATTGATGATGAAATCCATGAGAACATTCTTTGGTCAGAATTGCCTTATGTGACTGATGAACAGCGGAAGTAAGTATGCGCAGTCCACTTTGTTCAAATATAGTCCTGGTTTTACTTCCCTGTGCCACATGAAAAAAAGTATGTGCTCAGCTCGGGCAACTTGCAGATATTTACTTTCAGGTAAACAATGATGAGGATATTATTCAAACACTAGCATCGGAGGGTAATGTCGTGGTATGCCCTTTTTCCCCTAGAAATATGTTTGTGTACTGTATTCAAGCTTGTATAATATGAAGTCTTGCTTCTCAAACGGTGGCATAGTTTATTGACCGGCAATAGTTGAGTATCAAACACAACTTATTTTCAAAAAAGTAACCTGATGTTTTTCGATTCATTCTGCAAGAATTACCCAAAAATGCTTCTGCTGTTAGCTTACCTAATGCGTGTGATATAAAATGCAGCAAGTGATAATAGGCTTGGATACCACGGAAATGCTCAATGGGATGGAGGTATCAGGTCCTGCCGATATTGAGTTTGGGATTGAGGAGATTGGGGAGGAAGATAGTGATATTGAAGATGATGAGGATGAGGATGAGGATGGTGAAGACGATGATTATGGAGAGGTATACATACTTCCAGATACAAAGAAGCTTCGTAATAATGTCATATCATGTGATATTTTTCACTTTAGTTTTCTGCTTAATATTGTCCCCACTATGTGCTTACTATGGTTTACAATTCCCTATTATCTTGTGTTATTTATAGTGTCTTTATCCTCTAGTTTTCTGGAATGAAATCTGTCTATCTATTTCTTATCCTGTCTGAGATGATGAACTCCTTAGATGCAGATATCTGTAAATCAGGGAGACACACTTCTATTTTACACGTTCTAACATTATTAAAAAAAAATTTCGTGTCATCCTACATTCCTTTAGAAGAGGACACCTTTACATTAGTTCGTATTTGGTGTATATTGTGTACTAGTGTCTCACCTTCTGCCTCTGTTTATCTTTTGTAAATTCTTTAAGTTTTATAGCTGGAACTGAGGTAAACTTTCGAGTTTACTTAAACTCATAGAAGGAGAAGGTTCCAGAACATAACTAAAATATACCTTCTTACACACCTTGCTGCTGTGATTCTAACTCTTCTTCATTATTGGTGTTGTCTTCCATTTCTCATACAATAATCAAATTGCTTTTTTTTTTTTTGAGGCCAAAGAATTGCATTTGTCTATTTTATATCTTTTCATGTGAAGTTACAATTACAATTGCTACACTTTCCCTTATAGAAAAAGAGAAATGTCGACACAACGGGAGCATTGCTATGTCACTGAATTAGTTTGTCACCTGTGATAGGACTGGGTTTCTGTCCTTGACGATGAGGATGATGAGGACCAATCTGATGGAGATCCAGGAGATTGGGCACAGTTGGAGACGATGAGATCTTCTCACCCCATGTACTTTGCCAAAAAGTTGGCTGAGGTAACCGAATGCCGCTAGAGTTTCAGTCCTGGTCGATTAAATACAATTCGAAACAAAAATCAAGAACGATGGAAGCTTGGTGCACCAAAAACTTTGAATGCTTCTATAGTATTGTAGTTCATGAAATAACAACACATATGACATTATCTCTATTTTTGTTCAGTTTCCACGTTCACTAGAATTCTTTTTTCAGGTTGCTTCAGATGACCCCATTAATTGGATGGAACGGCCTCCTGTTGGCGTTGTCATACAGGGCCTTTTAAGCGCTGCACTTCTCCAGGGTCACTCCACCAATCAGAGGCACCTATCTAGTCACCATTCGGTGCCGAAGTAAATCACACTGGGAGTATCCTTGAAGACAAACAAGTAGATTCTAGTACCACTGATGCTGATGGACAAGAAAGTTCACTTGAAGATGGCCCCATTAGTGCACAGAGAAACTCAGCAAGAATGGAAACTCCAGGAGTGGGAAGTCACTTTACAAGCTCGAGATGATTAATATTCAGCTGCTTTCAGTACATGGTCACCCGGTATGTTCTCGAGATTCTAGTATGCTGCTGAAGATCCCATTCTACTTGCTGACTGTGGGTCTGTAAGTCATCTCTTTGTGCGACAGGATCATGTGCTTTCACCACACGTTTATAAACATTTTCACATTGTAACCTATTCTGTTCCATATATTTCTTAATGTAGTTGAGCCATTATAATAAGGCAGCAAAACAAGGAGATTTACATTGTACCCAAATTGATGCACATGTTGAACTTGCATGCATTCAGTTATTCCCATTCCCTTCCTACTTCCCTCCTCCCACCTCCCAAGAAAGGGAACACAAAAGTTGACTGCATTTAAATTAATGGCCATCATCTAGTTTGTCATTTGGGTACAATGTAGATGTTGATGTTGATAGTTTGTCATTCTAAATACTACACTTTGGCTTGAGGAGACAGAGGTGATTAGCTTCAGAACTAAAAGCCCAAATACATTCTCATGTCTCAGATCAAATGGAATGCTTTCAGTAGCTGTTATTGGATCTTGAAATATCATGCATGGTTTCCTCTCTTAGAGTAATAGCTTGTGATGATTTTATGTCCTAGTTATCTAATTTTTTGCTCTTCAACCCTATGCAGCACACTGTTGAAAGTAGAAGATTTCAGGAAAGCGCAACCAGATGCTATTGCTCACTCGGCTGCCAAGATTATCTCCCGATTGAAAGCTAGCGAAGAGAAGACTATTCAAGCCCTCAAGTCTCTCTGCTGGAGATGCAAGGGAATTCAAGTGGAGGTAAGCTACGAAGACTGGTAATTAGAAGTTGTTGTGGTGCTTGAGCTGCATGCATGTACCACTGC
This sequence comes from Psidium friedrichsthalianum, assembly GCA_019149425.1. NCBI lineage: Eukaryota > Viridiplantae > Streptophyta > Magnoliopsida > Myrtales > Myrtaceae > Psidium > Psidium friedrichsthalianum. The sequence goes on from JAGVVM010021723.1 coordinate 20,057, forward strand.
TGTTGTGATACTTGAGCTGCATTCCAATATCACTACTGTTGGGGAATGAATTGTCTCGGTTGATTGAAAACTTCTCATTGCTTGGTTTGCATCAACTGAAATTGTTTGTACTTCTATGCAATTTTCCCCATTTTTGGGAACACAACGTGAATTGGTATTTTGACTGAAGTGACCTAGTCATTCTCAACCGTGAAAATAATTATTGCCATTTTGTGAAATCTGATTCCTGATGTGAATTGCTACTGCCGTTAGTTACTATGATACTTTGTTGAGTTCAGATATCCTGCCCAGGATAGTAAGAGATATTATTTTTTTCCTTTCTGACAGGAGGCTATGATAATTGGTGTTGATGCTCTTGGCTTTGATGCAAGAGTCTGCTCAGGAACACAACTTCAAACATTGCGTTTTGCATTTGACACAAGGGTATGCTCTTTCTGTGCCAAAAAGCATTTCTTGGGAGTTGCTGTAAATCTTGATTGTCCTTTTCTCAAGTTTATGGCTTGTCAGCCTCAGCCAAACTTCCTTTGGAAGCTGTGAGCTAACACAAGAATAAAAACCCAGAGGAGCTTCCTTGTTTTTGTTTCTTTTCTCCCTTTCTTGAATTGGTTAGAGCTTAATCCTTTTGGTGGGTTCACTGAGCTCATAACTTGTAGGAATGTTCATTTATACACCGTTATCCATCACTTTTTCCCATTGCTTCTATGTTTAACTTGCCAAAACCCGAAATGTGTTTTCTGTAGTCGCTACTTCATTCTTCTAACTATTGTCCTTGCAGGCCACTTCAGAGCAAAGTGCAGAGAGACAGCTTAATAATCTATTATTCCAAGGGTCCAGCACAAGCCACCTAAGAAGAAGAAGGCTCATTAAAAATGAAACGAAACGTTCTAGGTTTCAACACTGGTGCGGAATTGTTTGTTGTATCGCTCTCAATTGCTTAACTTAGCACCTCCAGTGCAAAAGAAAAAAAAAAATGGAGAAGGAAAGATGAAGAGAAAAAGCCAAGATGACCTCTGTACATGTATTCAGTGCAAGCAGCGAATATCATATGCTTCTTCAGAGCCATTTATCATCCACACATGGTTATTTGTCATGTTACTTTTTCCACACATGGTTGGCTTACTGAACTGTTCTTGGAGGCGAGTGAGTTGAATAGACCTGTGATAGGTTCTGGTCGATTCCCAACCAGATCTTGCAAGAACCACAACACAGTCGGATATAAACACGGACCGTGCAGATTTGG
>JAGVVM010021724.1:0-12794 GCA_019149425.1 Psidium friedrichsthalianum
AACAAGTGGATGTCCTGAGATTAAAAATCCTTGCTTGTATGTGCTTCTCGAACAGCGGGTTTCTCGTACTCGCCATGTCCATCAAGACAATCTCGAAAATCGCCAGTACCTCCAGTGGATATCTCACCATCTTATTATACAAATCCTGATCATAATTATAAATATCCTGAGCATCGATATCAATCCACTCCCTCTCGATTTCAAAAACCCTATCCAATTCCCTCATGTACTTCCCTTCCTCAATAGAATCAGCCTGCGACGGCCCTCCATGAAATTCCTTAGAAACCTCACGATCGCCGCATTCACGTCCTGCACGCTAATGTTGGTGCCCCAGACGTACATCTGTTCAGCCGCGTCGTACCCGTCGCCACACTCCGAGGACGGCGGGGCGTCGTCCGTCGAGGAGGGAGTGGACGCCGCGAAGGGCCTCCCATTGGCGCCGCCAGGCGTCCGTCGTTGCGTTCTGGAAGGGGTCGGGGTCGTCTCCGACGAGGCGGCGAAGCGAGAACGCTGGGCCGGTGGAGTAGCCGCAAAGCTGGAGGGAGTGGAGGATCCGCCGTGCTGCCGCCTCCGCCGCCCCCCGGCCCGGGCCGTGGTGTTGTCCGGTGAGGACAGCGTGTTGCCGATGGGGCTGGAGAAGGAATCATCCGGGGAGGAAGGACCTGAAAACGAAAGAAAATCGAAATCATCCATTTCGAGATACATATACCAATACTTAGCAGAGAGAGTACCTGTGTCGGACACCATTGGAGGAGAGAGAGAGAGATTCGGGTTAAGGCTGTGGAGACTCAGCGGATACGATGAAGCAGAGAGAGAGAGAGAGAGAGAGAGAGAGAGAGAGAGGTGTTCTGTGTTTCGGGGAGAGTGTAATCGATCTTTTTAGCGGGAAAGATGAGGAGGATTCGCGCCAGATCGAAACGAAGAGTTGTTGCCGGGCGACTTTTTTGGGCTGAACAAGGCCCAATGTTGGAGCCCAGGTAAGTTCCCACGACCGAACATTGTAATCGTTTTCTTTTCCTTCTTTTCTTCCAAAGGAAGATCAAAAAGCTGACTACGGCGAAATAGGGCGAGTCTTTTTACGGATGAAATTGAAGGCGACTTTTTTTATTTCGCTCACCAAATCGTTGTTTTAAATCTGATCACGGACCTAGCAAATTCATGGGCTGATTTAGACCCGGCCCATTTCGTAATGCTTGTATACACTCTTGAGCGGAGTTGAACGAGCCCAGTGGAGCCCAAGCCAGGCCCTCCCTAATTCATGTAGATATGTTCATGTAGGCTTCGTTTGTTTCGTGAAAAATGAATTATTCAAAAATATTTTTCGAATAGCGATTGCTTGTATTACTTAAAATAATTATTCAAAAAAAATTCATTAACAATAACGATATTTATTTAAATATTTTTACGAAAGATGAGAATATTAACAAAATACAGAAATTCAAGATATCACACCTATCTTTATCGGGTGTCTACTTCGAGATGACACTGCAAAGCGAAGAATTTCCTCGAGACGGAAATCACTGCAGCCTCAAGTTGGTTGAGTGAACCGCTAAGTAGACATAAACTCGATGCAATGATGATCCAGCACACAAAGATGTAAATGTAAGACTTAGACCAACGTAGTCTGAACAAACCCATGCTTCGCTCTAAAATCCAGCAAATAAGGAATCGTCTCTGAATTTTTTATTCATTAAAATCAAGGAACAATCGATTCGACAAGGCTGACGTTTGCTTAAGTGTATACCCCATCCTAATTTTGAAACTCCAAGGACAGCAGGGCATCGTGCATTTCGATTTTCGATTCATGCAATTGAAAAGTAACCATTCTTTCTTTATGGTTCGATTCGATTAACCAAATCACACTGAAAAATCTCTAAAATAGCCATTTTTTATTTATTCATTTATTTTACTTTCTTTTCTTTTTTGTGGCAAAGGGCGAGGTCACCAACCCTAGGCGAGGGGCCATGAAGCCCTCGCCCTAGGGCCCATGACCGCTGCCAGCTCTGGCCTGGGGGTTGCCGGCCCTCAACAATGGCCAGCCAGTTGAACCCAAAAAGAAAAGAGAAAAAAATAAAAATGAAAATGAAAATAGAAAATGAAAAATCGAACCAAATCGAACAGATTTTTTTGGTTCAATTCATATTCAATTCAGGACGAGGTTCGATTCAGCTCAAGCTTGCAACCCAATAGTTCAGTTCGATTCAGTCCCTACTCACAAGTGTCAGCCAAATCCAGTTCCATCTTTGTGTATTTAATTTCTGAACATACGAATGGCCAGAACACAGATTCATCTCAATGTCTTGGGAGGTCCAGAGACTCTTCTGAAACTTGCAACACACCTCATAGTAACGTCTGGTACGTTATAAGTAACCAAAAAGGAAACAATTGGTACATTATAGTTATACTAGACAGCGTTGTGTACACCAAATCCAGAAAAAACACCTTCAACCAACACAACATGATATGCGTTGTATCGTTCATTCATTTATTCCCAATAAAGCCAGACGCTCCCGAATCAAAACACAAATGTTGTTTAGAAGAGACAGTCACATGCTGTTAATCTTGCAAAACCTTCCGAGGCAAATTGCCAGTGAAGAACGAACTACACAACAAGAGCCACAGAACAGTAATTCAAAGGAGAACCTAAAATGGTACAAATAAGATACCGGGTGTGAAAAAAGAAGAAAACATAGATCCACTGAATGCTGCCCAATCAGTATAAACCCCTAAAGCATCATAAATTTTAGTAAATCTGCAAAGTGCATCTGCAGTCGCTAGTATGAAAATTGGCCAGCCTAGTACCATCATCAAAATCCGACAAGGGGATTGACAAACTGTTACCTATAAACATCTATGAATTACAAAATTCTGAATTCAATTATTACACCGAAAATCTCAATAGCTAAGCAAAGGAGAATCCAATGATGACAAACAAGAAAAGGAGACAACACAACCAGCCATTAGCTCTAACACCTCAAATATTTCTTACCTCTTAGCTGCTGCATATGTAAACCAAAGCAACAGCTGCAACTCTGACACATGAAAAGGTCGGAAAATTCCTTGCTTCAGCAGAGGAGATCACCGCACCTGAGATGGGGAGCACAGTAATCCTGAAGCATCTGCTCCAACGACAGCAAGATCACACACAGTACAAAGCTGTCCCTCATGGCTTGGCACAAACCGGGAGCTGCAGTATGGACAAGAGACATCCTTCTGCCCTCGGTAGATAGGCACGTACGTTGCTCCACAGATCACAAATGGGTTTCTGAAATCGTAATTTAGCTCAGAAGCATCTATCATGTTCCTCTCAGCAGCCTGCAGAACCTGCCTTGCCATCCTTGCTTGGTTTTCAACAGTGGGATGGTTTCTAGAAGCCGCCGAGCAAAGTTAGCTGCGGTAGCAAGGTTCTTCGCCTTGTAGCAGACATTCATCGCATTCTGCAAGGCAAGCCGCAAGTGAGGCATTTGAAGATTGCAGTGAGTGAAGTAGGCCGCGAGTTCCTGCTGGCGAACTGGATTGTCCCTAATTTCTCTCCTCTTAAGCTCCATTTGCATACCTAAGACATATTCTTTAACAATGATGATCAGCTCCTTGACTTCATCAACTTCCCTTCTTGATTCAACCACAATAAGTGGAATTGTGTGGAGAATACTCAGGAAAAGCCGAAGAGCCTCAGTAAATTTCCCAGCTGTGGTGGCACGATAACCAGCCCTAAGCTTCTCTTCCAATTGAGAGAAGTTGAACACAAGTGCTGGCGGACCCCGGACATTTGGGATAGCAGACTCATTCCAACCACGCTCGACAGCCAGAGATACCACTGGAGCAGAGGAGAATGCACGTAGATAGGTGTGGCTGCCAGTGAGGAGATCAAGGAACATTGACCGCAAAGGAGTAAAATTCCTAATTCCAAGTTGCCTACTCAACAACCTCATTGCAGTATCAAAATTACCAGCAGCCGCATGTTCAGCAGCAAGAGATGATCTTTGTGTCCATATTTGACTTACTGGCATGCCAGGAGTAGGGGCCACAAAAACCACGAGCGAGCATTGACAGAAGCCCTTGGAGTTTCTGCCTCGGGAGGAGCTCCAAATCTTCAAGATCCCAGCCTCCCTCCTCATTGTCTTCACCAACTTCACCATCCTCCATAATAGCTGTCACATCACCATTTGCTAAAACATTCACATCAACCATATCAAGTTCCTCTCCCCAATCACCTTCAGCCTCCTCTTCTTCTTCATCTGCAGTACCCTTGCCAACATTGTCCAGCCCACCTTCAAATATGCCTTTCATGACTCTCAAAAGAGGCCAATCACCACCACACATGACAGGCATTGGGGGCATCAGAAGGGAAGGTGGCTTCCTCTCTGGCAAAGATGGAAGCGAATCTCCCAATTCAACTTCCAATCTTTCAGCAACATCCTGCAGCCCATGAGCAGAAGCAGTAATAAGGCAAGAGGCAAGTGCCCGGCATTCTCTAATATCTTTATACGCTCTCGAACATCACCTAAATACAGAGCGTTATGAAATTGCCCCATGACATCATTCTTCACTTCAGCAATTTTCAACATTTTGGTCAGTTTGTCCATATTTCCAGTTATGAGATAGAGAAAAGAGAGCCTCTCAAAGTTCTTTGTTCTCTGATATGCGTACTCAACAATTCCTGCATTGCCTTGACGAAGGGCCTCAACCCCAATCTATACCAGTGGTCCTTCTCATCAATTTCCTTAGCTGATGCAACTGCAATTTGAATGTTGCCACTCTCTAGAGCCAAATTGAACCGTGTCCTCTCATCCTTAACAAAATGAAGAGCCACTTCAGGAAACCCCTTTTGCTGCAGATATGCAATCATAGCCTGTCCACAAAGCTGAGAGTTCCTTATCATGCTCATAACATGATCATATCTCTTCTTCAGAAGAGATAACTTGAACATATACTCTGTGAATCGATAACTATAGCTCTATTCTTTCCATCACGATCCAAACAAAAGATGGTATTCCCTGCAACCTTCGTGATGTAGATAGGGACATCAAGAGTTCGAATTATTCCATTATCACCATTAGGGAGGCAGTACTTAATGTGGTTCAGTGTAGTGTAGATGAATACTCCATTGTCATCCCAGGCCCCACTCTTTACACGAATGGTCTCATGGAGAGTGCATTGGTGGAGAAGCTTCTTGCCAGCAATAACAATTGCGTGTTTGCTGAGCAAGGCAACACTTTCCATGTCATTTGACCAGACAACGTATTTGATAAAAGGGGTCTGCAGATCACCAAGGACCAACCTCTGCTGGAGATCAAATATATAAACTCTGTCTTCTGACCTACACAGCAAGTTACCAGTTCCAGCATAAAAGATTGCATCTGCAGGAAAAGGAAGCCCGCTCTTCTTAACAATCTCATTTTTAAGATTCTTGACCAATACTTGATTACTACTTTTGTCAAGCACTGCAAACCTATTCCGAGCCACAAAAACAGCAGATCCTCCAGCACCTCTCTTTCCCTCTTGAACACCATCACCCCTACCGGCAGTGTCTTTCGCGATGACATACAGTTCATAAGATCCTCCATCAACATCAGAGCAAATAAGAACAGCATTTTCTGTAGGACTATAAGAGAGTGTCTTTGGACATTGGTTGAGGCCAGTAGATCCAGGGCGTCGAATAGGAATAACCTGTGTGTCCCTTTGACTAGAAAACTCATAACAGCGCAAGAAACGCTCTTTGGTGTAAAAAATAAGATCACTACTCACAGCAAAGGCAGGTCGCTCTCTCTCCAACTTGAACACTATCATGCCACTGTCATGACCAGCTGCCAAAAGATTCATTTCAGGGTGAGAAGAAGTATCCAGAAACGGTCATGCTCACGTCGAAAAGTTTGAATTCCAGTTCGCTTTGTTGCATCCCAAACGCGGATACTTGTCTTCTGAGTTGGATACAATTATGTCTTGTTTGCATGGAACATAACACAAGACACATTGTTCATGTGCCCTCTGAGAGTGTCCACTCCCAAGCCTTGGTATCTGAAGGCAAACATGTCCTCTCTCAGCAGTAACTCAATTGAATCTTGCGATTTAAATAAGAAACTTCAAGATGTTTCTAAGAAATTGTAAGCAACGAAAATAACTGCATGGTCACAAAATTCCGTGTGATCTGAATTATCTTTGGTCTTATTTTAACTCTAAAAGCATAAAAATAAGAGTTATAACATCGTAACTTCAAATCTCTAAAAACATATATATATAATATAATATATAGATGTTTTAGTAGATTTGAAGTATCGATGTAGTAAACTCTATTTTATTGCTTTAGATTAAAATACGAGCCAAAGATAATTCAGATCACACGGAATTTTGTGACCATGCCGTTATTTATCGTTGCTTACAATTTCTTAGAAACATCTTGATGTTCTTAATTTATAATCGCAAGATTCAATTGAGTTACTGCTGAAAGAGGACATGTTTGCCTTCAGATACCAAGGCTTGGGAAGTGGACACTCTCAGAGGGCACATGAACAACGTGTCTTGTGTTATGTTCCATGCAAACAAGACATAATTGTATCCATCAGAAGACAAAAGTATCCGCGTTTGGGATGCAACAAAGCGAACTGGAATTCAAACTTTTCGACGTGAGCATGACCGTTTCTGGATACTTCTTCTCACCCTGAAATGAATCTTTTGGCAGCTGGTCATGACAGTGGCATGATAGTGTTCAAGTTGGAGAGAGAGCGACCTGCCTTTGCTGTGAGTAGTGATCTTATTTTTTACACCAAAGAGCGTTTCTTGCGCTGTTATGAGTTTTCTAGTCAAAGGGACACACAGGTTATTCCTATTCGACGCCCTGGATCTACTGGCCTCAACCAATGTCCAAAGACACTCTCTTATAGTCCTACAGAAAATGCTGTTCTTATTTGCTCTGATGTTGATGGAGGATCTTATGAACTGTATGTCATCGCGAAAGACACTGCCGGTAGGGGTGATGGTGTTCAAGAGGCAAAGAGAGGTGCTGGAGGATCTGCTGTTTTTGTGGCTCGGAATAGGTTTGCAGTGCTTGACAAAAGTAGTAATCAAGTATTGGTCAAGAATCTTAAAAATGAGATTGTTAAGAAGAGCGGGCTTCCTTTTCCTGCAGATGCAATCTTTTATGCTGGGACTGGTAACTTGCTGTGTAGGTCAGAAGACAGAGTTTATATATTTGATCTCCAGCAGAGGTTGGTCCTTGGTGATCTGCAGACCCCTTTTATCAAATACGTTGTCTGGTCAAATGACATGGAAAGTGTTGCCTTGCTCAGCAAACACGCAATTGTTATTGCTGGCAAGAAGCTTCTCCACCAATGCACTCTCCATGAGACCATTCGTGTAAAGAGTGGGGCCTGGGATGACAATGGAGTATTCATCTACACTACACTGAACCACATTAAGTACTGCCTCCCTAATGGTGATAATGGAATAATTCGAACTCTTGATGTCCCTATCTACATCACGAAGGTTGCAGGGAATACCATCTTTTGTTTGGATCGTGATGGAAAGAATAGAGCTATAGTTATCGATTCCACAGAGTATATGTTCAAGTTATCTCTCCTGAAGAAGAGATATGATCATGTTATGAGCATGATAAGGAACTCTCAGCTTTGTGGACAGGCTATGATTGCATATCTGCAGCAAAAGGGGTTTCCTGAAGTGGCTCTTCATTTTGTTAAGGATGAGAGGACACGGTTCAATTTGGCTCTAGAGAGTGGCAACATTCAAATTGCAGTTGCATCAGCTAAGGAAATTGATGAGAAGGACCACTGGTATAGATTGGGGGTTGAGGCCCTTCGTCAAGGCAATGCAGGAATTGTTGAGTACGCATATCAGAGAACAAAGAACTTTGAGAGGCTCTCTTTTCTCTATCTCATAACTGGAAATATGGACAAACTGACCAAAATGTTGAAAATTGCTGAAGTGAAGAATGATGTCATGGGGCAATTTCATAACGCTCTGTATTTAGGTGATGTTCGAGAGCGTATAAAGATATTAGAGAATGCCGGGCACTTGCCTCTTGCCTATATACTGCTTCTGCTCATGGGCTGCGGGATGTTGCTGAAAGATTGGAAGTTGAATTGGGAGATTCGCTTCCATCTTTGCCAGAGAGGAAGCCACCTTCCCTTCTGATGCCCCCAATGCCTGTCATGTGTGGTGGTGATTGGCCTCTTTTGAGAGTCATGAAAGGCATATTTGAAGGTGGGCTGGACAATGTTGGCAAGGGTACTGCAGATGAAGAAGAAGAGGAGGCTGAAGGTGATTGGGGAGAGGAACTTGATATGGTTGATGTGAATGTTTAGCAAATGGTGATGTGACAGCTATTATGGAGGATGGTGAAGTTGGTGAAGACAATGAGGAGGGAGGCTGGGATCTTGAAGATTTGGAGCTTCCTCCCGAGGCAGAAACTCCAAGGGCTTCTGTCAATGCTCGCTCTGTGGTTTTTGTGGCCCCTACTCCTGGCATGCCAGTAAGTCAAATATGGACACAAAGATCATCTCTTGCTGCTGAACATGCGGCTGCTGGTAATTTTGATACTGCAATGAGGTTGTTGAGTAGGCAACTTGGAATTAGGAATTTTACTCCTTTGAGGTCAATGTTCCTTGATCTCCACACTGGCAGCCACACCTATCTACGTGCATTCTCCTTGCTTCAGTGGTATTACTGGCTGTCGAGCGTGGTTGGAATGAGTCTGCTAGCCCAAATGTCCGGGGTCCGCCAGCACTTGTCTTCAACTTCTCTCAATTGGAAGAGAAGCTCAAGGCTGGTTATCGTGCCACCACTGCTGGGAAATTTACTGAGGCTCTTCGGCTTTTCCTGAGTATTCTCCACACAATTCCACTTGTTGTGGTTGAATCAAGAAGGGAAGTTGATGAAGTCAAGGAGCTGATCATCATTGTTAAAGAATATGTCTTAGGTATGCAAATGGAGCTTAAGAGGAGAGAAATTAAGGACAATCCAGTTCGCCAGCAGGAGCTTGCGGCCTACTTCACTCACTGCAATCTGCAAATGCCTCACTTGCGGCTCGCCTTGCAGAATGCGATGAATGTCTGCTACAAGGCCAAAAACCTTGCTACCGCAGGTAACTTTGCTCGGCGGCTTCTAGAGACCAATCCCACCATCGAAAACCAAGCAAGGACAGCAAGGCAGGTTCTGCAGGCTGCTGAGAGGAATATGATAGATGCTTCTGAGCTAAATTACGATTTCAGAAACCCATTTGTGATCTGTGGAGCAACGTACGTGCCTATCTACCGAGGGCAGAAGGATGTCTCTTGTCCATACTGCAGCTCCCGGTTTGTGCCAAGCCAGGAGGGACAGCTTTGTACTGTGTGTGATCTTGCTGTGGTTGGGGCAGATGCTTCAGGATTACTGTGCTCCCCATCTCAGGTGCGATGATCTCTCTGTGAAGCAAGGAATTTCCAACCTTTTTTCTCATGCATCAGAGTTGCAGCTGTTGGTTTCGTATACATATGCAGCAGTTAAGAGGTGAGAAATGTTGAAGTGTCAGAGCTAATGGCTGGTTGTGTTGTCTCTTTTCCCGTTCATCATCATTGGATTCTCCTTTTCTTAGCTGTTAAGATTTTCGGTGTAATAACTGAATTCAGAATTTTGTAATGAGTAGATGTTTATAGATAACAGTGTGTCAATCCCCTTGTCGGATTTTGATGATGGTACTAGGCTGGCCAACTTTCATACTAGCGACTGCAGATGCACTTTGCAGATTTACTAAAATTTATGATGCTTTAGGGGTTTATACTGATTGGGGCAGCATTCAGTGGATCTATGTTTCTTCTTTTTTCACACCCGGTATCTTATTTGTACCATTTTAGGTTCTCCTTTGAATTACTGTTCTGTGGCTTGTTGTGTAGTTCGTTCTTCACTGGCAATTTGCCTCGGAAGGTTTTGCAAGATTAACAGCATGTGACTGTCTCTTCTAAACAACATTGTTGTTTTTTGATTCGGGAGCGTCTGGCTTTATTGGGAATAAATGAATGAACGATACAACGCATATCATGTTGTGTTGGTTGAAGGTGTTTTTTCTGGATTTGGTGTACACAACGCTGTCTAGTATAACTATAATGTACCAATTGTTTCCTTTTTGGTTACTTATAACGTACCAGACGTTACTATGAGGTGTGTTGCAAGTTTCAGAAGAGTCTCTGGACCTCCCAAGACATTGAGATGAATCTGTGTTCTGGCCATTCGTATGTTCAGAAATAAATACACAAAGATGGAACTGGATTTGGCTGACACTTGTGAGTAGGGACTGAATCGAACTGAACTATTGGGTTGCAAGCTTGAGCTGAATCGAACCTCGTCCTGAATTGAATATGAATTGAACCAAAAAAATCTGTTCGATTTGGTTCGATTTTTCATTTTCTATTTTCATTTTCATTTTTATTTTTTTCTCTTTTCTTTTGGGTTCAACTGGCTGGCCATTGTTGAGGGCCGGCAACCCCCAGGCCAGAGCTGGCAGCGGTCATGGGCCCTAGGGCGAGGGCTTCATGGCCCCTCGCCTAGGGTTGGTGACCTCGCCCTTTGCCACAAAAAAGAAAAGAAAGTAAAATAAATGAATAAATAAAAAATGGCTATTTTAGAGATTTTTCAGTGTGATTTGGTTAATCGAATCGAACCATAAAGAAAGAATGGTTACTTTTCAATTGCATGAATCGAAAATCGAAATGCACGATGCCCTGCTGTCCTTGGAGTTTCAAAATTAGGATGGGGTATACACTTAAGCAAACGTCAGCCTTGTCGAATCGATTGTTCCTTGATTTTAATGAATAAAAAATTCAGAGACGATTCCTTATTTGCTGGATTTTAGAGCGAAGCATGGGTTTGTTCAGACTACGTTGGTCTAAGTCTTACATTTACATCTTTGTGTGCTGGATCATCATTGCATCGAGTTTATGTCTACTTAGCGGTTCACTCAACCAACTTGAGGCTGCGTGATTTCCGTCTCGAGGAAATTCTTCGCTTTGCAGTGTCATCTCGAAGTAGACACCCGATAAAGATAGGTGTGATATCTTGAATTTCTGTATTTTGTTAATATTCTCATCTTTCGTAAAAATATTTAAATAAATATCGTTATTGTTAATGAATTTTTTTTGAATAATTATTTTAAGTAATACAAGCAATCGCTATTCGAAAAATATTTTTGAATAATTCATTTTTCACGAAATAAACGAAGCATACATGAACATATCTACATGAATTAGGGAGGGCCTGGCTTGGGCTCCACTGGGCTCGTTCAACTCCGCTCAAGAGTGTATACAAGCATTACGAAATGGGCCGGGTCTAAATCAGCCCATGAATTTGCTAGGTCCGTGATCAGATTTAAGACAACAATTTGGTGAGCGAAATAAAAAAGTCGCCTTCAATTTCATCCGTAAAAAGACTCGCCCTATTTCGCCGTAGTCAGCTTTTGATCTTCCTTTGGAAAAAAGAAGGAAAAAAAAACGATTACAATGTTCGGTCGTGGGAAACTTACCTGGGCTCCAACATTGGGCCTTGTTCAGCCCAAAAAAGTCGGCCCGGCAACAACTCTTCGTTTCGATCTGGCGCGAATCCTCCTCATCTTTCCCGCTAAAAAGATCGATCACACTCTCCCCGAAACACAGAACACTCTCTCTCTCTCTCTCTCTCTCTCTCTCTCTCTCTGCTTCATCGTATCCGCTGAGTCTCCACAGCCTTAACCCGAATCTCTCTCTCTCTCCTCCAATGGTGTCCGACACAGGTACTCTCTCTGCTAAGTATTGGTATATGTATCTCGAAATGGATGATTCGATTTTCTTTCGTTTTCAGGTCCTTCCTCCCCGGATGATTCCTTCTCCAGCCCCATCGGCAACACGCTGTCCTCACCGGACAACACCACGGCCCGGGCCGGGGGGCGGCGGAGGCGGCAGCACGGCGGATCCTCCACTCCCTCCAGCTTTGCGGCTACTCCACCGGCCCAGCGTTCTCGCTTCGCCGCCTCGTCGGAGACGACCCCGACCCCTTCCAGAACGCAACGACGGACGCCTGGCGGCGCCAATGGGAGGCCCTTCGCGGCGTCCACTCCCTCCTCGACGGACGACGCCCCGCCGTCCTCGGAGTGTGGCGACGGGTACGACGCGGCTGAACAGATGTACGTCTGGGGCACCAACATTAGCGTGCAGGACGTGAATGCGGCGATCGTGAGGTTTCTAAGGAATTTCATGGAGGGCCGTCGCAGGCTGATTCTATTGAGGAAGGGAAGTACATGAGGGAATTGGATAGGGTTTTTGAAATCGAGAGGGAGTGGATTGATATCGATGCTCAGGATATTTATAATTATGATCAGGATTTGTATAATAAGATGGTGAGATATCCACTGGAGGTACTGGCGATTTTCGAGATTGTCTTGATGGACATGGCGAGTACGAGAAACCCGCTGTTCGAGAAGCACATACAAGCAAGGATTTTTATCTCAGGACATCCACTTGTATGAGAAATCTTAATCCAACGGGTGGGCGCCCTTTTTTTCTCCCAATAAAATGTTCTTGAAGGATCGAAGACTGTCGATTGCTTTGATGAAATACTGTCTTGAATATTGGTGGTTCTGGAAAATTTGTTGGTGGATAGGGGCAAGTGTGTGTGACCAATTAAGGTTCATGTTTGCCTTTAAGTTTTTTTCAAAATCTGTAACTTAAGCTGAAGATGGGTCTAACATTGAAGAGTTGTTTGAACCATCTCTGTAACTTCCTGTGGAATCAAAAAACTCAGCTTTAACTTTTGGTGGAAATGGGGAGTTAAAAAAA
>JAGVVM010021725.1:0-23946 GCA_019149425.1 Psidium friedrichsthalianum
TTCTAGTTAAGGGAGGACTTCTCGCTGTCTGCTAGCCGGGGCAAACTGCATTCAGCTAGGCACATGCTTTTTGCACTGAAGCAATCTGGGCCAAAATGCTAAACCTCTCACTTTGGCTACTTCAACTGGTTTCAAAAACCAAAAATGTTTTATCTTCAAAAGTACCCTCTTGTCCATTTATTTTTCAGCCATAGTGGGTGGGTTGAAAAAGTATATTTTGGGTGAAAGCATGTTTTGTTTTCTAGAGCACACGCTTCTGTAGTTTCTCACTACCCTGGTCCACAATACTATTGCTCTTGCTCCCCAGTAATCTCTTTCATTTAGTTGTAGTCTTAGTGTTGAGGTTTTGTATTGCTGTAACCCATTTTTAAGTCACTGCATGTTGATTAACTAAAAAAAAAAACGTTTACTCTTTGTGCTTTTGAGGTATTCTAGGGTCCTAGGGCCTTAGATGCGCTTTTCATCTTAAAACTACACTGGACTGGAGTATTTTGAAAATGTGGTTTGGAGTCTGTTGTAATTACTATGGTGTGTTGGTAATATAATGAGGGCAATGTAAGTTTCTTGCCATTGCAGGAGATGATTACAAGATTAAAGTTTGGAATTACAAGACATGCAGGTGTCTTTTTACCCTTCTAGGACACCTTGATTATCATCGTACTGTGCAGTTCCATCATGAACATCCATGGATAGTGAGTGCCAGTGATGATCAAACTATTCGCATATGGAACTGGCAGTCTCGTACTTGCATATCTGTCTTGACAGGTCACAATCATTATGTCATGTGTGCTTCATTCCACCCGAAAGAGGGACCTTGTCGTCTCAGCTTCCCTTGATCAGACTGTTCGTGTATGGGATATCAGTGCCTTAAAAAACCAAGACAGCGTCCCCGGTGATGACTTACTGCGGCTGGGTCAGATGAATACAGACTTATTTGGTGGCGTGGATGTTGTCGTCAAGTATGTCTTGGAAGGCCATGACCGAGGGTCAACTGGGCTGCATTTCATCCCACCCTTCCCTGATAGTCTCCGGTGCAGACGATCGCCAAGTAAAGTTATGGCATGAATGGTATTTGTTCCTAAGACATGGTTTCTTTATAAATTTGTTCCTTGCAAAGAACTATAATAATAGCAGGTTGGAGCTTGGTATTATATAGGTTTAAATGCAGTAAATTGTCGCTGAAATGACATTTTTAATTAAAAAATATGCACTAAGTGAAGTGGTATGAAGGAGGTGATTGTTTGGTCCCTTTTGGCTTCCCTACACAAAATAAAGTTGGAATAATTATGTTGAAATTTGATAGAGTTGACTTCGAATATTAAATATATATATATGATATATATATATATATATGTTTTAGAGATTTGAAGTATACGATGTTAGTAAATCTTATTTTATGCTTTTAGAGTTAAATAAGAGCCAAAAGATAATCGATCACACGGAATTTTTGACCATGCAGTTATTTATCATCGCTTACAATTTCTTAGAAACAACTTGAAGTTTCTTAATTTACGAATCGCAAGATTCAATGAGTTACTGCTGAAGAGAGGACATGTTTGCCTTCAGATACCAAGGCTTGGGAAGTGGACACTCTCAGAGGGCACATGAACAATGTGTCTTGTGTTATGTTCCATGCAAAACAAGACATAATTGTATCCAACTCAGAAGACAAAAGTATCCGCGTTTGGGATGCAACAAAGCGAACTGGAATTCAAACTTTTCGACGTGAGCATGACCGTTTCTGGATACTTGCTTCTCACCCTGAAATGAATCTTTTGGCAGCTGGTCATGACAGTGGCATGATAGTGTTCAAGTTGGAGAGAGAGCGACCTGCCTTTGCTGTGAGTAGTGATCTTATTTTTTACACCAAAGAGCGTTTCTTGCGCTGTTATGAGTTTTCTAGTCAAAGGGACACACAGGTTATTCCTATTCGACGCCCTGGATCTACTGGCCTCAACCAATGTCCAAAGACACTCTCTTATAGTCCTACAGAAAATGCTGTTCTTATTTGCTCTGATGTTGATGGAGGATCTTATGAACTGTATGTCATCGCGAAAGACACTGCCGGTAGGGGTGATGGTGTTCAAGAGGCAAAGAGAGGTGCTGGAGGATCTGCTGTTTTTGTGGCTCGGAATAGGTTTGCAGTGCTTGACAAAAGTAGTAATCAAGTATTGGTCAAGAATCTTAAAAATGAGATTGTTAAGAAGAGCGGGCTTCCTTTTCCTGCAGATGCAATCTTTTATGCTGGGACTGGTAACTTGCTGTGTAGGTCAGAAGACAGAGTTTATATATTTGATCTCCAGCAGAGGTTGGTCCTTGGTGATCTGCAGACCCCTTTTATCAAATACGTTGTCTGGTCAAATGACATGGAAAGTGTTGCCTTGCTCAGCAAACACGCAATTGTTATTGCTGGCAAGAAGCTTCTCCACCAATGCACTCTCCATGAGACCATTCGTGTAAAGAGTGGGGCCTGGGATGACAATGGAGTATTCATCTACACTACACTGAACCACATTAAGTACTGCCTCCCTAATGGTGATAATGGAATAATTCGAACTCTTGATGTCCCTATCTACATCACGAAGGTTGCAGGGAATACCATCTTTTGTTTGGATCGTGATGGAAAGAATAGAGCTATAGTTATCGATTCCACAGAGTATATGTTCAAGTTATCTCTCCTGAAGAAGAGATATGATCATGTTATGAGCATGATAAGGAACTCTCAGCTTTGTGGACAGGCTATGATTGCATATCTGCAGCAAAAGGGGTTCCTGAAGTGGCTCTTCATTTTGTTAAGGATGAGAGGACACGGTTCAATTTGGCTCTAGAGAGTGGCAACATTCAAATTGCAGTTGCATCAGCTAAGGAAATTGATGAGAAGGACCACTGGTATAGACTGGGGGTTGAGGCCCTTCGTCAAGGCAATGCAGGAATTGTTGAGTACGCATATCAGAGACAAAGAACTTTGAGAGGCTCTCTTTCTCTATCTCATAACTGGAAATATGGACAAACTGACCAAAATGTTGAAAATTGCTGAAGTGAAGAATGATGTCATGGGGCAATTTCATAACGCTCTGTATTTAGGTGATGTTCGAGAGCGTATAAAGATATTAGAGAATGCCGGGCACTTGCCTCTTGCCTATATTACTGCTTCTGCTCATGGGCTGCAGGATGTTGCTGAAAGATTGGAAGTTGAATTGGGAGATTCGCTTCCATCTTTGCCAGAGAGGAAGCCACCCTCCCTTCTGATGCCCCCAATGCCTGTCATGTGTGGTGGTGATTGGCCTCTTTTGAGAGTCATGAAAGGCATATTTGAAGGTGGGCTGGACAATGTTGGCAAGGGTACTGCAGATGAAGAAGAAGAGGAGGCTGAAGGTGATTGGGGAGATGAACTTGATATGGTTGATGTGAATGTTTAGCAAATGGTGATGTGACAGCTATTATGGAGGATGGTGAAGTTGGTGAAGACAATGAGGAGGGAGGCTGGGATCTTGAAGATTTGGAGCTCCTCCCGAGGCAGAAACTCCAAGGGCTTCTGTCAATGCTCGCTCTGTGGTTTTTGTGGCCCCTACTCCTGGCATGCCAGTAAGTCAAATATGGACACAAAGATCATCTCTTGCTGCTGAACATGCGGCTGCTGGTAATTTTGATACTGCAATGAGGTTGTTGAGTAGGCAACTTGGAATTAGGAATTTTACTCCTTTGAGGTCAATGTTCCTTGATCTCCTCACTGGCAGCCACACCTATCTACGTGCATTCTCCTCTGCTCAGTGGTATCTCTGGCTGTTCGAGCGTGGTTGGAATGAGTCTGCTATCCCAAATGTCCGGGGTCCGCCAGCACTTGTGTTCAACTTCTCTCAATTGGAAGAGAAGCTTAAGGCTGGTTATCGTGCCACCACTGCTGGGAAATTTACTGAGGCTCTTCGGCTTTTCCTGAGTATTCTCCACACAATTCCACTTGTTGTGGTTGAATCAAGAAGGGAAGTTGATGAAGTCAAGGAGCTGATCATCATTGTTAAAGAATATGTCATAGGTATGCAAATGGAGCTTAAGAGGAGAGAAATTAAGGACAATCCAGTTCGCCAGCAGGAGCTTGCGGCCTACTTCACTCACTGCAATCTGCAAATGCCTCACTTGCGGCTCGCCTTAGAATGCGATGAATGTCTGCTACAAGGCCAAAAACCTTGCTACCGCAGGTAACTTTGCTCGGCGGCTTCTAGAAACCAATCCCACCATCGAAAACCAAGCAAGGACAGCAAGGCAAGTTCTGCAGGCTGCTGAGAGGAATATGATAGATGCTTCTGAGCTAAATTACGATTTCAGAAACCCATTTGTGATCTGTGGAGCAACGTACGTGCCTATCTACCGAGGGCAGAAGGATGTCTCTTGTCCATACTGCAGCTCCCGGTTTGTGCCAAGCCAGGAGGGACAGCTTTGTACTGTGTGTGATCTTGCTGTGGTTGGGGCAGATGCTTCAGGATTACTGTGCTCCCCATCTCAGGTGCGATGATCTCTCTGTGAAGCAAGGAATTTCCAACCTTTTTCTCATGCATCAGAGTTGCAGCTGTTGGTTTCGTTACATATGCAGCAGTTAAGAGGTAAGAAATATTTGAGGTGTTAGAGCTAAGAGTGAATTTGTGTTGTCTCCTTTTCTTGTTTGTCATCATTGGATTCTCCTTTGCTTAGCTATTGAGATTTTCGGTGTAATAATTGAATTCAGAATTTTGTAATTCATAGATGTTTATAGGTAACAGTTTGTCAATCCCCTTGTCGGATTTTGATGATGGTACTAGGCTGGCCAATTTTCATACTAGCGACTGCAGATGCACTTGCAGATTTACTAAAATTTATGATGCTTTAGGGGTTTATACTGATTGGGGCAGCATTCAGTGGATTTTTTTTTCTTCTTCTTTTTCACACCCGGTATCTTATTTGTACCATTTAGGTTCTCCTTTGAATTACTGTTCTGTGGCTTGTTGTGTAGTTCGTTCTTCACTGGCAATTTGCCTCGGAAGGTTTTGCAAGATAACAGCATGTGACTGTCTCTTCTAAACAACATTTGTTGTTTTGATTCGGGAGCGTCTGGCTTTATTGGAATAAAATGAATGAACGATACAACGCATATTCATGTTGTGTTGGTTGAAGGGTTTTCTGGATTTGGTGTACACAACGCTGTCTAGTATAACTATAATGTACCATTGTTTCCTTTTTGGTTACTTATAACGTACCAGACGTTACTATGAGGTGTGTTGCAAGTTTCAGAAGAGTCTCTGGACCTCCCAAGACATTGAGATGAATCTGTGTTCTGGCCATTCGTATGTTCAGAAATTAAATACACAAAGTGGACTGGATTTGGCTGACACTTGTGAGTAGGGACTGAATCGAACTGAACTATTGGGTTGCAAGCTTGAGCTGAATCGAACCTCGTCCTGAATTGATATGAATTGAACCAAAAAAATCTGTTCGATTTGGTTCGATTTTTCATTTTCTATTTTCATTTTCATTTTTATTTTTTTCTCTTTTCTTTTTGGGTTCAACTGGCTGGCCATTGTTGAGGGCCGGCAACCCCCAGGCCAGAGCTGGCAGCGGTCATGGGCCCTAGGGCGAGGGCTTCATGGCCCCTCGCCTAGGGTTGGTGACCTCGCCCTTTGCCACAAAAAAGAAAAGAAAGTAAAATAAATGAATAAATAAAAAATGGCTATTTTAGAGATTTTTCAGTGTGATTTGGTTAATCGAATCGAACCATAAAGAAAGAATGGTTATTTTTCAATTGCATGAATGAATCGAAAATCGAAATGCACGATGCCCTGCTGTCCTTGGAGTTTCAAAATTAGGATGGGGTATACACTTAAGCAAACGTCAGCCTTGTCGAATCGATTGTTCCTTGATTTTAATGAATAAAAAATTCAGAGACGATTCCTTATTTGCTGGATTTTAGAGCGAAGCATGGGTTTGTTCAGACTACGTTGGTCTAAGTCTTACATTTACATCTTTGTGTGCTGGATCATCATTGCATCGAGTTTATGTCTACTTAGCGGTTCACTCAACCAACTTGAGGCTGCGGTGATTTCCGTCTCGAGGAAATTCTTCGCTTTGCAGTGTCATCTCGAAGTAGACACCCGATAAAGATAGGTGTGATATCTTGAATTTCTGTATTTTGTTAATATTCTCATCTTTCGCAAAAATATTTAAATAAATGTCGTTATTGTTAATGAATTTTTTTTGAATAATTATTTTAAGTAATACAAGCAATCGCTTTTCGAAAAATATTTTTGAATAATTCATTTTTCGCGAAATAAACGAAGCATACATGAACGTATCTACATGAATTAGGGAGGGCCTGGCTTGGGCTCCACTGGGCTTGTCCAACTCAGCTCAAGAGTGTATACAAGCGTTACGAAATGGGCCGGGCCTAAATCAGCCCATGAATTTGCTAGGTCCGGGATCAGATCGAAGACAACGATTTGGTGAGCGAAATAAAAAAAAGTCGCCTCCAATTTCATCCGTAAAAAGACTCGCCCTATTTCGCCGTAGTCAGCTTTTTGATCTTCCTTTGGAAAAAAGAAGGAAAAGAAAAAGATTACAATTGTTCGGTCGTGGGAAATTTACCTGGGCTCCAACATTGGGCCTTGTTCAGCCCAAAAAAGTCGGTCCGGCAACAACTCTTCGTTTCGATCTGGCGCGAATCCTCCTCATCTTTCCCGCTAAAAAGATCGATCACACTCTCCCCGAAACACAGAACCACGCTCTCTCTCTCTCTCTCTGCTTCATCGTATCCGCTGAGTCTCCACAGCCTTAACCCGAATCTCTCTCTCTCTCCTCCAATGGTGTCCGACACAGGTACTCTCTCTGCTAAGTATTGGTATATGTATCTCGAAATGGACGATTCGATCACGCTGTGCGATTTTCTTTCGTTTTCAGGTCCTTCCTCCCCGGATGATTCCTTCTCCAGCCCCATCGGCAACACGCTGTCCTCACCGGACAACACCACGGCCCGGGCCGGGGGGCGGCGGAGGCGGCATCACGGCGGATCCTCCACTCCCTCCAGCTTTGCGGCTACTCCACCGGCCCAGCGTTCTCGCTTCGCCGCCTCGTCGGAGACGACCCCGACCCCTTCCAGAACGCAACGACGGACGCCTGGCGGCGCCAATGGGAGGCCCTTCGCGGCGTCCACTCCCTCCTCGACGGACGACGCCCCGCCGTCCTCGGAGTGTGGCGACGGGTACGACGCGGCTGAGCAGATGTACGTCTGGGGCACCAACATTAGCGTGCAGGACGTGAATGCGGCGATCGTGAGGTTTCTAAGGAATTTCATGGAGGGCCCGTCGCAGGCTGATTCTATTGAGGAAGGGAAGTACATGAGGGAATTGGATAGGGTTTTTGAAATCGAGAGGGAGTGGATTGATATCGATGCTCAGGATATTTATAATTATGATCAGGATTTGTATAATAAGATGGTGAGATATCCACTGGAGGTACTGGCGATTTTCGAGATTGTCTTGATGGACATGGCGAGTACGAGAAACCCGCTGTTCGAGAAGCACATACAAGCAAGGATTTTAATCTCAGGACATCCACTTGTATGAGAAATCTTAATCCAACGGGTGGGCGCCCTTTTTTTCTCCCAATAAAATGTTCTTGAAGGATCGAAGACTGTCGATTGCTTTGATGAAATACTGTCTTGAATATTGGTGGTTCTGGAAAATATTTGTTGGTGGATAGGGGCAAGTGTGTGTGACCAATTAAGGTTCATGTTTGCCTTTAAGTTTTTTCACAAATCTGTAACTTAAGCTGAAGATGGGTCTAACATTGAAGAGTTGTTTGAACCATCTCTGTAACTTCCTGTGGAATCAAAAAACTCAGCTTTAACTTTTTGGTGGAAATCAAGCTAGTAAAGAATTGGAGACTTGGTATTGGGATAGGGTACGGCTAGTTCCAGTTGCTTAGTGTGAAGTTTGCCACAGTGACTCATAGACATGTTTTGTAAATTGCAAGTAGTTCATTAAGGATGTATGATAGGCTTGTTGTGTATGCATCTGCTGCTTCTTTCAGTTTAATGTGAATTGATAATTGTATGGGAAGATGATCATACTTATTTCATGGTTTTTAGCTGTTTCTCTCAACGAAGTAGTTGAGCTTTAGGTGTCGGTAATTGATGATATCTCTTGTGTGACTAGATATTGAGAAGATGGTGTCCCTCAAAGGAATGATAATCCGATGCAGTTCGGTAATCCCAGAGATAAGGGAAGCTGTCTTTAGATGCCTTATCTGCGGATATTACTCAGATCCTGTTCGTGTTGAAAGAGGTAAGTGTTAGTATGCCTGTTGAGAAGAATGAATAATTTTGGTTTGCTTTCTAACAGTTAATTGTTCTCAGGAAGAATCAGTGAACCTAAGAGATGTATGAAGGAGGAATGCGCTACCAAGAACTCCATGACATTAGTTCACAATCGATGCAGGTAGTTTACCCCTCTGATTTGGTTTTCCAAACCTGGTCAGGAGTTTTTTTTTTAAGCCGTTTGTTGAGTGATGTTCAATCATTTCTTCTGCTGCTATAAAACGTCATCTGCATCCTCTTTTTGCACCATCACTGGGATACGGCAGTGGCTTCCTTATGGATGTCAATGATATATTTGCAATCTGGAAGCTAATCATTATCAAATGATTCTGACAATTAAATTCTCTCTTTTTCCTAAGTTTTCCTTATAAACAAACTTGTTTTTTTTTTTTTTTTGGGTTATAAACAAACTTGTTGGTCATCATTGATTCCAAGATGACCATGACGGACCTTGTCTTAGCAGTAAGTGTCCACACTTCAAGCTTCAAAAGCTTTTTCAAAGCTTTAAGATGTTGTACACTGGTCACTGAGGCCAGTGTGGGAAGTCTAAGCCATCATGTATGTTTCTGAAAGGCAGTGCCGTTTTTAGAATATTTGGCTGGTGTTTTCCGTCAGTCATTATCTTTTGGAGTCTGTTGTGACTTTAGCTAATTGATTATGTCTTGCAATAAACCAGTTTTGCAGATAAGCAGATTGTGAGGCTCCAGGAAACTCCAGATGAGATCCCTGAAGGAGGAACACCACATACGGTTAGCTTGCTACTGCATGATAAGCTGGTGGATGCAGGAAAGCCCGGTGATAGAGTTGAGGTAAATATCATACTGTGCCTGAAGAACATGGAGGTCTCACTCTTTTGTGGTCAATTGACATTCTTTATTTCAACAGGTTACTGGAATTTACAGGGCAATGAGTGTTAGAGTTGCACCGACACAGAGAACTGTCAAGTCGTTGTTCAAGGTGGATACCTTACTCTCCAGTACTGTCACTGAGGCTACCCGATCAATCCCTTTAAGTGAATGCATTGTCTAACAGTGTATCTCATTATATCTATTGCAGACTTATATCGATTGTCTTCATATAAAGAAGACCAACAAGTCAAGAATGCAAGCAGATGACCCAATGGAAGTTGACAACGGTTCTAATGGAAGTGAAGATGTCACATTTGATGAACAGATGGTATATCGGTTTTATTATTTTCCATTGGATGACAGTGTTTGCCTTTACTGCTATTTGTAAGACTTCCTTGCCTGATAATGTAGGTGGAGAAATTAAAAGAACTATCTAAAAAACCGGACATATATGATAGACTAACCAGGTCCTTGGCACCAAATATTTGGGAGCTCGAGGATGTCAAGAAGGGTCTGCTCTGCCAGGTAATGCAATATTTAGTCCTCTTATTGTTGACTAATAAGATATTGAGATAAATGAAGTGCTTTTTTGTTAAATGTCTAACGTTAAATTGATTTCCATTCTTGTAGCTTTTTGGTGGGAATGCATTGAAGTTAGCGTCTGGTGCTACCTTCCGTGGGGACATGAATATACTTCTTGTTGGTGATCCTGGGACCAGCAAATCACAGCTCCTTCAATACATACATAAGCTTTCTCCTCGTGGTATTTATACCAGCGGAAGAGGGAGCTCTGCTGTTGGCTTAACTGCTTATGTTACCAAGGATCCTGAAACAGGGGAAACTGTATGATAACTTTCTTTTCTTTTCTTTGCTAGTTTCTTTATTAGAAAATGTAAAGTGAAGTTGATACTAGCATGCAAAGGATCTTTGCAGGTCCTTGAGAGTGGAGCCCTGGTTTTGAGTGACAAAGGCATTTGCTGCATAGATGAATTTGATAAAATGTCAGACAGTGCAAGGAGTATGCTACATGAGGTTTGTGAAGTTCATTCCTAATTATGTAGACAGCAGAGAAGTTCATAGGTCTCTATCTAATTCTTCATATTAAATCTTCGTGTCACATTTTTCTTCAGTCATATTCCTAAAATGTGGAACATGATTGTTAATTAAGCAAGGAAATAGGACCACTAAGCACCAAATTTTTTTCTTTATAACTAAAAGTTACTGTTACTTATTGACAAGTCATGTTAATTGAGTTACCGGACTTGTGACTTATTTTCAAACTTTAACTTTGCCCTTCCAGGTGATGGAACAACAAACTGTTTCGATAGCAAAAGCAGGAATCATTGCGTCACTTAATGCCAGGACGTCAGTTTTAGCTTGTGCAAATCCGAGTGGCTCGCGCTATAATCCCCGTTTATCCGTTATTGACAATATACACTTACCGCCTACCTTGCTATCCAGGTTAAGTACTGTTCTACTTTCCTATATGTATATCCGTGTGAACATATACCCACTGCTGAGTTTACCTCACAAAGTTGAGTGTTCATGGACCTGATTGCTGATATGACCATTATGTGTTGATTGATGTTAATTTGTAGAGTGCTGTCTGAACATTCTGCTTTAGGTTTGAATGCTTCTATTTGCTGGTTTTGTTCTTTCGTAAACTTGATAAACCTTGATTTTGTTTATGGACCTGATTGGGACCCAAGCCATATACGAAATGAACATATGTCAAGCACTATGTTGACATGTTACGATCATCTTGTCCAAATACGAGGTTATGTGTGGATGCCAATAAGCATGTCCTCTGTTACACAGTCATGAGAGAATCTGTGATTTCTTACTGTAATCGCAGATCCCGGCTTAGTCATATATATTTTTTCTGTTAAAGATGTTTGCGTGGTCTGATAAGTTGTGCTACATCTTCTTGCAACTCTTCTTGATCTGGGTTGTCAATGATTTACCTAATGCACCATAGTCATTTCAGTGATTGAAGCACCACAGCATTAGAGATTAATCTGGCTAACGATCATAACTTGGTTCATGACTAACAGGTTTGATCTGATATACTTAATTCTTGACAAGCCTGATGAGCAAATGGACAGACGCCTGGCCAAGCATATTGTTGCCCTGCATTTTGAGGATACTGAGGTGCACTTAGAGTTAGTACTTGCCGTTATTTAGTCATCAGGAACATCTCGCTAACATCAGTTAATTTGATCCTCACAACTTGCAGAGTGTGCAGCAGGACGTTTTGGACCTCCCTACTTTAACTGCCTATGTGAGCTACGCTCGGAAACACATTCATCCACAGTTATCTGATGAAGCTGCTGAAGAGCTGACACGGGTTATGTTGAGATGAGGAGGAGAGGAAACTTCCCTGGCAGCAGTAAGAAGGTGCACATTTCATGTTTCTCTCACATTCTTTTCCCTCTTATGGGATTTGGTGCATCGATGTTAAAATAGGCCAGGATACAATTGCTTGGACAGGTGATAACAGCGACACCTAGGCAAATTGAGAGTTTGATTCGCCTTAGTGAAGCGCTAGCTCGGATTCGGTTCTCAGAATGGGTTAGTCAAGGCCATATACTGCTATTTTACCTAGTTTCTAGGATGTGAATTCAATACATTTAATGCTTTATCTATAACATTCCCGATTACATAGGTTGACAAGCAAGATGTGATGGAAGCATTTCGACTACTGGAAGTTGCAATGCAGCAGTCAGCAACTGATCATTCAACAGGTATTTCTGTGTGATTCTTACTCCGTTGTAGACAGCGTATGGATATAGCAAGATCTAAACTTGAACTAAACTTTTCTAGGCACCATTGACATGGATCTTATCACTACCGGAGTTTCGGCTAGTGAAAGGATGAGAAGGGATAATCTTGCAGCTGCCACTCGTAATGTAATAATGGAAAAAATGCAACTTGGTGGACCCTCGATGCGATTGATGGAGGTAGATCTTTTTATTTATGTTCTGCGGAACAGGTTATCATACAACTCATGGTAGTTAATAATATGGGAGGCCAGATGTACTGCATGTCATGGCTCACATTTGTTATATGCTAAAATGTGCTGCAGTTGCTGGATGAGCTCAAGAAGCAGAGTTCTCTTGGTGAAGTTCACCTTAGCGACGTAAGTATCATACTGTGTTTACGAGCTAGTGCCACTTTTTTGTCCCTTTTTCCTTTGGCAAGTGACTGCCACTTCAAATATAAACTGAGATATGACCTTTATACATCCAGCTGAGGAATGCAGTTGCAACTCTCACGACTGAGGGATTTGTAGCTGTCCATGGCGATACTGTTAAAAGAGTATGATGGAGTGGCATGATGGTAAATTTTGACGGGGAGAGTACAATATCTTTTCACTAGTGGAAGTCTGTTGATGCTTTTTGCATCTAGAATTACCAGTCACTCAGTAAAGAAAAACCCTTTACTCTCAGATAGTTATCAGCTTCGGTTTCAGGAGTGTAATGCTTAGTACGTTACACAGGGCTAAGTTTGATAAAACGCTTTCTTTGTGTAATGTCTACATTTCAATATGTTCTACTGTTTCTGGTAAATGTTATGTAATTTTACTCTAAGCTAGTGGTGCATGTAAGATACTGGTTTTATATCGCCGAAACTTCATTCTCCTGGTCCACTGAAAATGGAGACTTAATTACTTGAACGAAGGCAGGATAAGATGCGGCTATCGGTCATTGGTGAGACAACCGATGAACATCAAATTTGTGATAAAAATTCTATTCACTTTTGCCAATTTATTAGACGCCCAGATGAATGGTACGGTAGAACATGATTGATTAGCTGCAAAAGGTCATGTCGATTCCATGGATCATACGGTGTTGTCTCGGCTGGAAATTTGAACATTTTTATTTGAGATTGCTCATTCGTTGTATTCAGTCGATTTAGAAGCTTGATGACCGAGATCCTAAGTTTTGCATCCTTGATTTGTGTTCCCAATCCATTCAAGGCTGCACAAAAAGTTACGCAAGAAACACTTTGATTGCACCCTTGACTCTTGCCAGAAAAATTGGGCTGTGACTTGAACCCCTGAAACTTCTCGGGAAACTTTTAGGCCATTTCGGGAAACTCCTACCTTAGATGATAGTGCAGTTTCAAAGGACAGGAGATTATCGTGCGTTAAAGCTGTCCTCAAGCACATATTCTTCACTAATGAGGTTAAAATGCTTGGTGAAGGATGACATCTAGAACTCAAGAAATGAAACCTGATCATGTATTCCTCATTTCCTTTGGTCTTCAAGCCAAAACTACGACTGAAACCTTATCTCTTCGATACCATCATCGCCAGCGACAGAACTTTTCCCCCCTTTTCTAAGTAAAGCGGGTTGCATTTATCTAGAGCTGTGACTTTTAGTGCACAGGTCACTGTTCCTTTGAGCATTCAGATCGTCTTCAATGAAATTCATCTAAAAGATGGTCAGTTAATGGCACTTTACTTGTTCAGTCTGAATGCATCACCATTGCAACGAACATTTCGCAAGAAATATCCATGATATCCTCTAGAGGTCAATACAACATTCTTCATAACAAAACGATAGGCTGACCTTTACTAGAACATTTCTAATACCATGCAATTTCACCTGCGAAACCAAAGAGACTTTGGCAAGTTTATTAGGATGTTCCAACGTTAAAGTCAATGACCACCGCCAATGCGCACAACACACTGTATTTCATTAAGTTGATTTATCGTTAGATCCATCCGTATAATAGTGGAAACTAGAAATACATGAGAAAATATTAGGCTGAACAGGAAAATTAGTTAGCAGCTAAAAATGAAGACCCCTGGCTTAGCCTTAACAATGTCATCACATGAGAAGGTGACCATAGATGTATGATAATGGAAAATAAAAAAAAACCATTAAGTAACATTCCAGTTGCCGTACAATTTCATAAACATTGTATCAGATGAATGTTTTGGTAGGATCCGAGAAATAAAAGTTATTTCATGAAGCGGAATTGCCATAATAATATAACACGCCTTATGTACATGCATAGGTAAATGGTCAATCTACTGTGAGGCGGTGGAACAGCTTGCAGAGGCAATAGTTAACCTACTGTTTAGCGGTGTGAATAGCAGCGACAGTGGAAACCATGGAGTCCACTCCGCATATATTGCGGCCCCTGCAGATTTTGTAGAATCCATTCTCTCCCCAGCTCTCTCCCCATGAGTTCTTTATGATCCAGTAGGGCTTTTCCTTCATTCTGATGGGAGAATAACCAGCAGAGCCATACCCCACCAGCAAGACCCCATGATCCAACCTCTTGGAGCATATGTATGGGCATGAAACACCCCCAACATACGTCTGCATGAACACTGCATTGATGGCAACTGCATTCAAGCAAAACAGATTGAAATGCGTAAGAATGGATCACATCTTTGTTTTCAATGAATCAATGCATATCTTTGGCGCTCAACAACAGATTTGTTAAGGTGTCTAAGAACTAGAAAAGATTCATTACTTGCTAGAGGACCGTTCTTCACGAGATTTGCAGCAATTTGATCCTCATCGAGGGAAACAACACTGAAGTTGGCTACGGATGCCACTATCTTTGACTTGTCAAATTTGCAACTACCACGATCAGTACCGGTGTATGGGTAGTCTTCTTCTCGCATAAGGCCGCCGGCTTTGAGTGTGTATTCAAAGGCACTGTTCATCAAACCGCCATTGCAACCCGAGTCGCAGGAACCTGGTTCTTCTGGATCACACTACAGAGGTGCACAAGCTCAATTGAGGAAATAGACCCAGAATTACACACATGAGAAATCAACATCACAGCATTCAACACGACAAGAAACCCAGACTAATATGCTTAAAAACCAAAATGTATTTCATTTTCTGTAGGGCTGCATGATTTTAACAGAGACAAACATCCAGACATATGGGCAAATGAGAAAACAGAACTAGTACTTTTTCCTAGCTTATGGACATCAAAACTGAAAACTCAGGACAAAAACTAATTTGTATCATTCACTCATATGACAAAATGGAAAAATTAGGCATAAAGATGCGTGAATGATTGGACACGTTATGAGGCATGATAACAAACCTCGTGATCACAGTCCACAAGCTGTTGCTCACTGAGGCTAACAAGTTCCCCGGTTGCAAGGTAGTTTGCACCTTCCAAGGCTCCAGTGGTGCTGAAACTCCAGCATGATCCGCATGAACCCTAATCTCACATGAAATCAATCCATCAGACAAAGCAACACTTAATTGTAGACGAAATTTACTTCCAGATTAAAGAGAACAATAAAGAAGTCCATGAACAACCATCCAAAATCCCAGAACTCGCCAGCAAAGTTTCCAATCCAAAAGTCAACCCTCATATTATCACAAGAGTCGTATATACTACTTCCTAGCTAGGCGAAACAGATCCATATTTGTCAAATAGACCATTAATTCAGGCGAAAAACTCACCAATCAATCATCAAATTCAACGGATGCACACACCACGCAGGGAACAAAATCTCCAAGGGGAGAAATATTGAACTTCAAAGGTCGGACAAAAATCGGTGCAAATGACTTCAACAAATCTATTAATCAAGCAGGAAAATTCAACTTCCAGTGAGAATCGAAAGATAAACTACGTCCCATGTCCGACTGAGAATCTTCAACGTGATTCCCGATTCACACAAATAAAACTACGTGAACATTCCAATCAGAGGACATAATTTACGGCGATCAAATTTCGCGGAAACAAAAGTACCTGATTTTTGACGGCGGTGACAGCTCCATGATCTCTCCAATCGAAATCTCCCGGCAGATCCTCGGTGGGCAAGATCGGCGCCCGGTTCGCGTCCTTGGGCAGCTTAACCTTGCTCCTGAGCCCTAGGTGCGTCCTCCTAAACTCTGACGGGGTCAGGTCGGAGAACTGCGTCACGCCGTGGACGGCCGACGGGTCGAGCTTCTGGTGCCGCCTCGCGCGGCGGAGGTTCGCGCGGAAGACCCCGAACCTGTAGTCGTGCTCCTCCTGGGAGCCGTACGACCTCCCGAACCTCCTCTTGAAGAGGGAAAAGTGGTGGTGATCGGACAGAGCGCCCTGCCCGTCGCCGGCGGCGCCGTCTACCACCTGCCTGATCAGCGGGTCGGTATCGCCCGAGGAGAGATCCTCCGTCGCCGACGCAGCGGCGACGACGGCGGCGAGGAGGGAGGAGACGAGGAGGAGAGAGAGGCGGCGATCCATAGGCAATGTCCGTTATAGAGAGAGAGAATATGGATTGGTGGGATTCTTATAGCTGTAAAGGTTAGGTGGATTTACTTTCTCCGAAGCTAACAGTCTTTCGTTGGTCTAAGCTTGGAGGAGAAGAAGAGATAGGCCAACGAGAGATCGACACGTGGCAACACGGGGTTAAGCTTGAACGGTAGTTTTGCTGGCGAGATTGAAAATAGGTTGAAGTAAAGCAGGAACATAGTGGCGTGTCGTACGGGTATTCTACATTGCAGTTTCCAATGGACGGTGCGGAAAAGGGGCACTATTTCCAAAATGCTTCCTTAAAGATAATTATTTGAATCACAAAAAAAAAAAATACAAAAAAAAACTCTAAAGTGATACACATATAATAAATTTATCATAAATAATTTTTTATCACAAAAAACCTCAAACTGATACACTTATGATAAATTTGTCCTTCGTTAATTTTCGTTAAATTTAACATCAAATTGCTAAGTTGGATGATACTTGATAGTTCATAGATATATCGATTCAGGATTTTTACCCCATATAAGTCATGGGTATATAAATTTGAAATTTTTTGTGATATTAACTCAATTTAATGAATGGTAAATTTATCACAGATGTAATAATTTGAGATTTTTCGTGGTAAAAAATTAATTTATAATAAATTTGTCACAGATGTACCAATTTAAGGTTTTTGATGGTCAAAAAATACTTTGAAATAAATTTGTCATGTGTACCAATTTGAGGTTTTTAATATTCAAAAAATAGTTTGAGATAAATTTATTAAAGGTATATCAGTTTGAGATTTTTCACGATATTAATCTTTAAAAAAAATTAGGGTGTCTCTGGCTAAATTATTGGGTTCTTTTCCATAGTTAAAATATTACAATGCATGTATTTTGACTTTTTTTTTACTCAAAAAGGTTGTCAGACCAAAAAAAAACTCAAAAAGGTTGAAATTTTCACGATGATTAACATATTACATTGTGGTATTTTACAAGATTGAAAATGCATTTTATATCTCTGCATAAAAGTAGAATCGTATTTTTGGTTTAACACTTGAACAAAAGCACCCATGTTAATCGCAAATATTTTCATCGTAAAAATTAATATATATAGCTAGACATTTTCATTAAAGACAAATATGTAATTATTTATTTTCATTTTTATCAATGGTACAATTTCTAGAAAATATAAGGAAATATTTTTTAAATGGTTGATTTTTTGTAGAATGGATGACCTCATCTTTGTCCATTTCCCCTTTTTACCTTAATCCTATCGTAACGGTTTCTTCTCTGGGACTCTATCTTTGGTTTTGTATGATAATGGCCAAATAATTCAGAGACGAAATTTGAAAAAACAATTATATAGATATTTTCGAGAATTAATATGATTTTTCTTCGTGCTTTTTTTCCCAGCACAGACAAAGAGTCTTGTTCGCATCACGATAATGCTTTGTGTGAGAAGTAAGTTGTCTTGTCTTCAAGACTGGGAGAGGGTTGTTCCTAAGAAAGCAAAGTTTAAAAGAATCTCATGCTCTGAAGTTCCTAAGTAGATAGTTTGGCTTGGCACCGAATTAGTCTATCCAATCAATTTGACCTGTAATTAGTTACACATCTGATTCATTTTGAGCAAAATTTGACTCGCAGACATGTTGTCATTATTAAGTAAGAAAACGCCATAACGCATCATAGAATTATCGTTACGACAACATGATGTGGGGGGTAAAAGGAGTAGTAAAAATTTTGTAATTATAGTGTATTATTGTGCATTAGACATTTCCTTGGGGTTACGCGTGAAAGGCGCAATTGAACTCGACAAATAGTGGAATATAGTTGAATTGGATAAATTAATGTTATTATTGTCTTGGCACTTAAGAAGCTTGCATTGTAGGAAAAGTACTAGAAATGTCATAAACTTATTGTACCAATCTAGTCTTAAATTTATTAATTGGATCAATTTAATCATAAACCTTTTTGCACTGGAATTGATTCAGTCAATCCAGCCAATTTTGGCTGGAAACTGATATGTAGATGCTGACCATCCTATGTGGAATGGTCATCATTGACATGAATATCTTTTTAATAGTAGTTTAATAATATTTTCAACTTTTTATAGTTTGTTATAATTTTCTTATTCTTTTTTTTTCATTTTGGCTTGCGAGGGCCATTGCGGCCTTTTCGGTCACAGTTGAGACGACCCTTGCCAAGGGCCATCATGGCCCTGCTAGCCCCGATCCTCATAGGCCAAAATAAAGGGGAAAAAGAAAGAAAGAAAAACTATTGTTATTTTGAACATTTTGTAGTATATGTTATAATTTTCTTTCTCGTTTTTTTTTTTGCCTTTTCATTTTGGCCTGTAAGGGCCATCACAGCCCCGCTAGCTACAACCCTTGCCGGCCAAAATGAAGGGGGAAAAACAAGTAAAAAAAGAAAGAAGAATATCAACCTTTTTGTAAATTGAAAAAATGTTCATGTCACTATTGGTCGTATCATATAGGATGGTTAATGTCTACGTCAGCGGCTTTTAGCCACAATTAGCATGGTGGACTGAATTGGTACCAATGTGAAAATATTTAAGACTAAATTGGTTTAATTGAAAATTTTAAGACTAAATTGATCGAATTGAAAAGTTTAGAACTAATTGGTACCAACGTCATAGGTTTGGAACTTTTTTGGTACTTTTTCCCTACAATGTATTAATTAGTTGACATGGAATTTATATCCATTAGGAAGTGAACTTAGTTATATTTTCTTATCTAAATTAGATTATGATACCATTATGGGATAGTGTATTTGTTTATATATCTGATTAGGTTGCTTATTTTACTTATTTTATTAGAATTCTAAGTCTATTATTATAAAGGGATACGTCGGTTAGGAGGCATAAGACTTGTCACAAAAGTGCAATTTAGTTTTTGAACTTTCAAGAAGTGCATTCAAGTCCTAATGTGATATCCCGAGTTTTCGTTTATTTGGCAATGGTAATTAGACGATATGGTAAATATTGTCATATCGAAATTTAGACTGGCTCATTAAATTATTCAATTGTGCAGTATCATCGCCAGAGATATTTGTAACGACAATGGAAATTTATTCTTGAAATTATATTTTGGACTTAAGTACTTGATTTTTATTATAGACAAAATCAAGAGGGCTTATTTGAGTGTTCTATTCTGTCCTTGAGGATAGAAATTTTTGAAACAAAAATAGCAAGCTTAAATTCCCTATGTTAGCTGACAATTGGGGTAAATTGTGCATGATTATGGTCATTTTGGACATCAAGACTTATATGGTACCCAATTAGCCCTCCCATGTGTAAATTGCATGCACAAAATTCAAGGAAAATCCCATTTAAGCCTTGCATGGCGGCCACCCTCCTTCTCCCCCTTACTCACAAATTGAGTCCACCTTCATTAAGTCAAGAGCCAAGGACCCTTTGGCAAGGGCATATGAGCCTTGACATTCAAGTTGGCGTGTTGTGGAAAGCCCCAGGACTTTAAGACGCAAAATGCCACATTTTCCTCTCACATTTTCTCCATCTCTCTCCCTCACTCCTTTGGCCAAGAAAACTCTCTCCTCACTCTCTCCTCTCGCTCTCTCTCTCTCTCTCTCTCGGGGGGAACAAGGACACTTTAGTGATAAAGGTTATGTACAAATATCACTTTTGTGTGCCACAAAGTTTCAATTGGATCACTTTATACCAGGTTTTAAACAGTCAGTTTAGTTTCGTCCAATTTGGTTCGTCCGAAATTTTTTGTGGTTGATTGGCCCTCTGGAGAGTCCAGTCGGTAGATGAAGCCTTCATAACGTCGTTTTGGACACGGTTTCTTCAAATAAGAACCCTAAATCAGCCGATTGAAGAGAAAATTTTCCAATTTGAAATCCAAAATCAACAAGCGCTTTGAGCAGGGTATGGAGGGCTTGATGAGTGGCTTGACGAGCGTGAATGGAGGGCTTCAAAGTGGCTTTAGCGAGTGCCTCAAATACTAAATAAGCCAATTTAAGAAAATCCCCAATTCAAATGACAACTCAATTTTCGATTTGGTCGAAAAAATGACAGGTCAGAGTTGCAAATGGGGCTTCACGAGTAGCACCAACAGCTTCAGTAATGCCTTAAACCCTAATTCCAATTCTTCTAGAACCGAAGAAGGTGAATGTTATTGTTGTTGTGGGTTACTGAGTCAATAAGAACATCTTGGACTATGTTGAATCTGACGAGACAATTCATGAATGCGCTAGGTATAGAGAAGGCTTGAAGTGCAAAAATTTCAAATGGGTTTATTCAAATTTTTTTCGGACGAGCGACTAAGGAGATATCGAAGCTTATTAAAGGATGACATCAACCTTTACCTACATTAGTGAACGAGTTGGAGGATATTGATGTTTAATCATGCAAGCTGAAAATAAAACTTTAGCATCTTTGGCCACCATTTGAAGAAGAAAGTGCAACCATGAAAATTGAAAGAATTTGTTCTTGAGGGTTGATTATCTTTTTGTTCTGCTGTGTATCCTTTTTCATGGGCAAATGTAAAGGAATGGTGAGAATATGTTTCTCAGTCTACCATAGTTGAAGATGAATGAAACATGTAGTTGTGAAGGCAATTTGTAGTTGTGTTGTTAGTTTTATATTTCCCTAATTGTTGTTGGAATAAGAGATTGCTATCTACTTTTAGTTGAAGTCGAGGTTGGAATTCATTGCTTGTACACATTTACAAGTTTTGATTAGATTTGTTGTTGTGCCATTGTCAACTTCCTTTGCTTTGTTTGTGAATGAGATGTTATTTGTTGGCGATTTGCTGGTTTGCTGTAATTTTTGCTGCAAATGCTGTCAAATGAAAAACAGTAGTTTACTGAAGGTGATCGATTAAGTGTCAAGTTTGTTGTCAAAATTATTACTTTAGTACCAAGTTTTAGTGAAAATGATCTTTCAATGCCAGTAGTGGTTACAAAATGACCATTTCGGTGCCAATCAAACTTGGTACAATAGTAGCAACTTGGAGCTCCATTTAAGTGCATCGAACTTGGTTGCAATACTGGTGCAACTGTTGGTGCACTGTTGCCGCACAAGATTACACCTACTGGTGCACTAGCTTGCAGCAGCTGCTCTGCTGCACCATAGCTTGTAGCAACTGAACTACTCTGCTGCTCCAGCTAGTGCACCACCTTGCACCAGTTGCACATCTTACTTCTGCTTGCACTAGTCACTATTGGTTCACAGTTCAAAACTGTAGATGCACCAGCAGCTGCTTAGAGCAAGTACAACCCAATATGCATACACGAAAACTCCAATACTTCAATAACATCAATCAGCAACATAACATCATCAGTATCACATCAGCCAAAAATAACACAACAATAAAAAAGTAGCTACATATAAAATTTCATTACCATTGACATTCATTTGATCCTTCATAAACAAGAACATCAATAAGTCATACTTTCCCACCATCATTCAAGGTTCACCTCCGATCAAACATGTCAAAAAGCAACAAAAAAAGACATAATAATATCAAACTCAGTCAAACATCCATTACCCCCAGAATTTTTTTTTTTTACTTTTGACGTTTTTTTTCACTTGATTTATGATCCTTGCACTCTTTCTAATGCATCGGCTAGGTTCTTGAGATGGGCTTGCAGGTGTTTCATCATTGTCATGTGCAGGTTCTTTAATTGGTATAGGTATTTCAATTGCTCTTGTTGTTCCATGCACCTTCTTCGCATGAGCTTAGTAGTTGTGGCTGTGTTTGGAGTTGCAGCAACTTTTTCCTCTTTGGAGCACTCTTCTTACACAGCATTTGGACTCTTGAGTTAGGCAACATTTAGCAATAAGAATCTCGGTACCAGCCTAGACTACAACAACAACACATGGTTCAATGATATGGAATGCAATATATTGAAATACACAAGCCCTATAAAACTTATATTCAAAATAGTCATTCCAAGAGCCCTACCTATCTGTGTGGTGCCTCACTTTCATCAATCTGATTAGGCTCTCTTCTTCTCACCTAAGAAAAACATAAAAAAAGTCACAAAGTCAAAGTGAAGTCCATAAAAAAAAACTAACACAGGTAATTATATAACTTACTAGATATTTTTTCTTCTTGTCTGTTCAATTGTCAACTTAGTGGTGGCCTATAGATGTGCTCCAGTAGGCCCATCACTTAGCCCAATAATAGGCTCAACTATTGGCCCAACAGTAGGCCCATCAATAGGCCCATGGTTGGCCCTATATTGGCCCATCAATTTGTCCCTTAGTTGTAGCTGCTCCTACACTTGGTCCATCAGTAGGTTATTTTGATGTTTGCTCTTCAATTGGTAACATTTCTTGTTGTACCCTTCCAAGTGGCAATAGGAGCACTTCATCTTTACGATTCTATTGTACCCTCTTACTGATTGTGCCCAGACCTCCATCGCATCTATTCCTTCAATTTCTGTTCTGGCTTTTCCTATTACCTTCTTTAGTGGCACAGGTAAATGGGCTTCACGTTCGTTTGGCGCCCAAAATTTTATCTCTGAGAAGACCTAACACACTAATTTGTAAGACTCAGATGCATCTTTCTTGTAATACTCCAAATGTAGTCTTCTTAGGTTTGTGTTGCGTCGACTGATTGCACACATGGCATGTCATAAGGATTCTAGTTAATTGTCAAGCTCAGGCATGAACACTTTCTCCTATAATAAGTGGATGACGCACGTATTACTATTGTTCATGACTCTCAACCCATAATCTCCATTCTTATGTTGTATGACAGAACCTAAACAGTAGCCAAATTTCGTCCAATTTTTTTCCACAGTCTAAAGATCACATGTTTAGTCCCTTTGGTTCCTCAAATCTCTTATTTATGAAATCTCTCATCCATGATCTATATGGTTTTCAACATGCTGATGATGGTTTGTGCGTGGCTTCGAGTATTCTACCATTGATGCTTCTTGAGGGGTTTGTCGATAATATTGCAATTGAAATTTCTTCAGAGCCCCATCCAATGCTTAGGGTCATTTGAATGTCCTCAAAACTATCATTTGTCATTCTCTACAATCCCTTCTTCTATTTGGAGGCGAGAGAGAAGCCTACACTTTCGCTTTGTCCTGGGAGTGGGGCGTGCTGATTTATCAACATACTTTACTTTTTAACTGTTATCTGTTGGCTTATGGCTTATTACTTAATATCTTGAAATTTTTTTGGCTCTCTTCCTGAAGGTTCATCGAAGTGTATTATATGGGCTTAGTCTTCTTCTTACTTTGTTACTGATTTTATAAGAACTATTCTGAGATGGCTTCTTCCTTTACTCTGACGAGGTGTAAGTCACGGGTTTGTATATGAGCTTTTTTAGGCTTATACTTCCTTCCTTCAAGATATTTTATTCATAACACTTGGAGATGCTTACGTTGAAGGTTGTATTATTTAGCTTTGTCAGGGATTCGTCGATAATATCGCACTTCTTTGAATTCCTTTCAAAAGCACTATACCAAGCTTAGCGGTCAATTTTGAAAATACGTGCATCCAAAATAAATTAGTTGCTAGCTCTATATACATCACTTCATGGGCTTTTCG
>JAGVVM010021726.1:0-18025 GCA_019149425.1 Psidium friedrichsthalianum
AAAATATAAATTTCCCCTAATAACTTCTCTC
This sequence comes from Psidium friedrichsthalianum, assembly GCA_019149425.1. Taxonomy (NCBI): domain Eukaryota; kingdom Viridiplantae; phylum Streptophyta; class Magnoliopsida; order Myrtales; family Myrtaceae; genus Psidium; species Psidium friedrichsthalianum. The sequence continues at coordinate 32 of JAGVVM010021726.1, forward strand.
TCTCTCTCTCTCCTCTCTCTCTCTCTCTTCTTTTCTTTTTTCTTTCTGCCGATGGAGTCTTCCCAAGGCCACCAAATCTTTGCCCCCATCATCTTCCTATTCACATGTCATTTCAAAAGAAATTTTACTGTTCATGGCAAGACACTTTTTCTTCCCCTGCTGCCCGACGTCTTAATCCTCTCGACTAGTCTCCTTCTTTTCTTCTTCTAGTTTTCTTTCACCCCGACGCCGCGCCCTCCGCTTGCGAGCCTCTCTACCCGTGAGCCGCTATTTTTTTTCCCCCTCTCTTTGCCACTTAGGCAGCCCTCGAGAACCCCGACGCTACCCCCACCTTAGCCCCTCGTCAGCCTGTGCTCCGGCTACCGCTGCCATCCTCCAGTTGAGGTTGCGTCGCCGTCACTACCGTGGATTAGTGACCAGCAACTTCGGACGTCTATCTCGTCGTCGTCGCGTCATCATGGTCATCACTGCCACCGATCGTTGTCGTCGCTTGTTATCATCAGATGATTTTGGGTGGGTTAACCCCTAATCTCTGATTAGGTCATTAATTATATTTAGGTTAGCTTAGATTAAATTAATATTTATTTAGTTAGTTAACCGCAATTGGTTTAAGTTAGTAACCCTGGTTAGGTTAAAATGATTGCAGTTAAGGTAATTAGACTAAATTGGCTTGTTTATATTGTGATCGAATTATTTATTTGAGGAGGGCCAGGAGTATTAAAATTTAATTAATTATTTTGGACTGACTAAAATTTAATTAATTATTTTTGGGCTAATAACAATTATTATTATTCTTGGGTTGATTATTATTATTTTAATTAATTAATTTGAAGAAATTAATTAATTAATATTTGGTTAATTAATATGATACTTTAATTAACCATGACTTAAATAAATAAATATTATTAAATTGATAATTATTTACGACGAATTTGCCGATTAACTTTATTAAATTATCGATGAATAAATCTCTCTTAACTTTTCTAATTCACGATTAATTATTTATTTATCTACTTGTTATTATTGATATATTCTTGGGTGATTATTAGATAATTATGTATATGTTATGCACATATTGATGGTGATTGTACTAATTTAAATGTAAAGTTTAGTGGATAGTGTGCATAATCATATGATTGCATGCGAAGTCAAAATTTTATATTTGAGCATGAAAAAGAAAACGGCCTTGAGCATTTTAATTAAATACAAAGATAATAACTGATTGATTATCTAGTGTGCTTGTATGGTCATATATTGATTATCGTTGCTCGGGGGTGTTCCAGGACGACGCTTGATAAGTTGTGTGCCGTGTCGATCAAAACCACATGACTTATTGGAAGCACGATAGTCTGTGTTGTCAGATTGATCGGATGCTGGTCATAACTTGTAACGGATCGAAGTCCTTTGAGGAATGCCTGATATATCTGTGCCGTGTCGTTTAGAATAACATGGATTATTGGTTGCCGTCGCTAACGGAGAGGGACGAAACCCGGTCATGCCGGAAGAGCACTAACTGTCTAGTGTGCTGGGCACCGACTGTCTAGTGTGCCTGGGCCGAGTGCCCGTTACTAACTAGCAATCACATGTTGCATAATTCCTGAGAGTTTGGTATACGTGTTCTGGTTATTGCATTTATTTGGGGTGTGATTTAATTACCAAATAAATTATTGAATCGTGTAGACCAAGATGAGGTAAGTTGCATGTAATTGACAGTTGGATTGCTTTTGTGCTGTCATGCTTGTTTAGGTTGCCTGAGTGAATCGATGCCCTAATTGGATTTAGGCGTTAACTCACAGAGATATTTATATCTCACTCGTCGTTAATAAATATTTTTCAAGTCGATAACTTTGAAGATATGTTGATGTGGATGACGAGAGTGTCGTGATCCTTCTTTTGGAATAGATAGGAAGTTAACTCTGTCCCGACCCATTATCCTTTTATTGGTCTTAAGAAGCCACTCTGAAGTATGGGGTTATATAAGCTGTAGCTTCTATAGGGTTAATGATTATCTATTAATGAAAATGGTAATCTTTTGCTGAGCTCATTATTGTTGATTAATTTGTTGTCATACTTATCTATTCTTGCTATTTTAGCAATTGTTTGGGAGTTTCACGTTTCGCATGCGTATAATTATAAGATAAAAATAAATGAATCGATGACGTGCCTAGGACGTCACCCTTTTATGACCCGAGGATGTCACAAGCTATTACGGCTGAAGGAACTCTGTAGTCCAGGAATTATATTGTAGTTCATCACGTTGAGTAACATCAACCTGGTTTGAGAAGAGCTCCTGAATCTTTTGAAAGCATGTAAACGTGTTCAAATGGCTGATATTTCACTTTTTTCCTTTCTTTTTCCTCGTTCTTCCCAAGTTCCCACACATCTGTAATGTGACTACTATTCTTCTTCTTCTCCCTCTTCGCCCTCCCGATCCGAACGTCCCAGCCATTGGAGTTGTTCCGCCCGTTGGTCAACACCACAATCCGTCGACGTTACTGCTCCACCCCATCGACGCCACCACTGCTACCGTCCCAGCCACCAGGTCTCCTCTGCTGCGCTCATCTCTGTCTCTGTTTTTCTCGCCCAAGGCTTGGAGTTCAAGGTTGCCGTCATGGCCATGGAGGTCTGCGATGGCGCGCCGCCAACGGCCTTCATGGCCGCAATTTGGATAGACACTGGAGTTTAATCTTAAGTGCTTTTGAGGGGAACCGGGAAGTACTGACGAGATGGATTATCTCATGATCTTATTTGGGCCACCCTTACATAAAATGACCAACTTCAATCTTGTTTGGGCCATACATACTTAACACGAAAGGACTTACATCCGTGACCCATAAAATGGACCAAAGTAGAAAATTTTGTTGATTTTGTGAGTTTTCTTGATTTTTTTTTCTTCTCTTTCAATCTAGACTTAGAGAACTCTCTTCTCCCAATCTAGCGCTAGAGTTGAGAGTTTGACTCTCCCGATTTAGTTTTATAGGAACTATATTCAATCTAGATCTAGAAGTTTAATAAATATGTTTTCGAAGATTCGATAACCCTATTCTCTATCCGTGTACAGGTCTTGTACCTCCACTTTCAATCGTGATCACAAGATCTGTAGTGTCTCACTAAACCATGAAAATTTTGCTATTCCAAATGTTACGTCATGTTTGTTCAACTTGTTTCTTATGGAACTAGTGCGTGTTTAATTCTATTGATGCTCTGTTGATTTTACTTGTTTTTAGGATTTTGCTTTCTTTTGTAGTATTCTGGGTTTTACTTTGCTTGGATTTGTTTTGTTATGAAGTTTATGTATTTCTCATTTATACTTTTGAGCAACAAACACAATTTTCTTTCAAAAAAAAAGGGGAAATCAGTTAAATTCATTAAGTTTATCATTTTTCCCATTTGTATAATCTCATCGTTTCAGTAAGCACACGTGGACTGATCAACCAACCGCCATGACATAAGGGAGGTATAATTGCCCAAGATAATTTCTCTGTCCTTTCATTGCCTCCTTGAACAAGCGATTCCAATATATGTGTGGATATGCCAAGCTCGAACGAATGCAATAAACTAACACCACTCTCGATACCCTCAACCATTATAATCTGATTAAAAAGCGTTTCTTGCTGAGCAACACTAGTCTTTATAGTCTCGATTATTATAATGTGATTAAAAAGCTTTTCTTGCTCAGCAATCATTTTGATTTCAAGCCCACCAAGAAAATCTGTACACCAAGTAAACCTTCCTCCACTTGCTTATCGTGCTCAAGCTTCTTCGAAATGACGGTCGTGCCCTTGGGTGTGCCCTTTCGCCGGGTTTGACACATGGGCATTCACGTAAATTACAGCCAATTCGAAAAATCATTTGGTTCTAATTAGTGTGGACTTGACTCTAAGCCTCAAATGGATAAGCTCTCAGAGCTTTTTTTTTTTTTCCCTCTAGCATGACGTAATTATTAATGCCCTAAAATTTCTCACCGAACCTTCATCAGCCAATAGACAACAAAAGTACGTAATTTCCTGAACATTCGACATTGGAAAAAGGAACATCATATACGTCACAATCGGGCAAGAAATCGATTAGCAGAATCAGATGATTCCTCCTTCAGAAGGGTTCATCTACCGTATACTTTAGATTCATGGAAAGGTAGGTCTTGCTACGGTCCAAAAAAGGTTGGCCACCTCATTGACATGTGTGCAAATGAAATCGTCCAATCATTGGAGTTGGATGAACTACGTGAAGAATCCGAGGATACGTTCAGACATCTCATGATCCTTTTTTTTTTTTTTGTCTGTCATGCCCATAGAGATTGGTACCTTCACGAAGAATCCGAGGATATGCGTACGTCAGGTGGTTTTTGTTTGGTGTTATTATGTTTTTCACTTGTTACAAAACTCCTAAGACGCCCCCAAGAGAAAGAAAGGATGCGCCTTGTTATTTTCTTACTAATAATTTGAGGTGGAAGAAGGGCGATCTTCTGGGATTTGCCGTAGGGCCTCACGTCCGTCACGGATATTGGATAAGAGCCGTAGTTACTCTATCCCGCTCGACATCCAAAGATTCTCAGGTTGAGCCTATTACGGCAGTCTCATCCACGTGCCGAAAGTCAAGAAGTCTCTTTCACATGAAGTGGTAAGTTTTAAAGGTACAACTAAATTAGAACATCTCTCACAACTTGATTCAAACTCGAAACCTCATGAAAAACGATGCGACTCATTTATTACCGGATAACTACGCTCTGAAGTTGACTGTTTACTTCTATCGTGAAGAAGTCTATCCTGAACGAGTAAACATGAAAGCCATGAAATCCCGGGGTCATTCTAGGATTAAGTACCATGTGTCGGATTATATCCTAAATCGAATCGGAACAATCACAATAAATAGAAAAGAACGTCACACGAATTTATTCAAAGTCACTCCAGAATACGGTTACGTTCTACAAAGAAATTCCACTAAAGTATTTGGGTTTTTCAATAACCACTAATTACAATGATCTCTCATATAAATACAATATATAAGACTTATAATAGGTCCAAAAATCCTAATCTATCAACATTCTTTTGATCTTATAACAAACAGGTCAACTTAAACACAAGCCCAAACCCGATGTTATTTCAAAGGCTTTGCCCTCGAGCCCCCGACCCGCTGATCGGGCAATGAGATCCTTGGCATTCCATGCGGATGGGTCACATGTCGGTGGTCAATACTTCGATTTCCCTAAACTTACGTGGGCGTGTCCGGTATGAAAAATAAGGATCCTCGAAGTATTTGTCAACTCCAACACTATGCAGGGCACAAAATGCCTTTCAGCTCGACTCCCCCACGGATGCATCTATTGTCCGTATGCATCGGATAAGGTTTCGCCCATAAAATAACAAGCACGACATCCAAGATTATAGCGGACTAGAGGTAATTGCAATTGGAACGTGCGATCACACTAAAAAAAAATATGGTTTACATACGGTGGAGTAGAAAATCGAATCGAATTGTGGGCCTAAACCGGACATAAAACATATTATCTAAAACCCTAGACAAAGTCATTCGTTCGAAAGATCACTGATGTCTTTTATAGCTTGTTCACAAGCAACCTCAAACCAATGATGCAGATCTTGCGCACTTAGGTAACCCATGTCGCTCTTAATCCTCCATGTGTGGTTACGGTTTCGTAGAATTCTTCATCCATTGGGTTTCGAGCTGTATACTTCTTGGAATCAATTGCGTGACTCAAACCACAAGATCCATTGTCTGTTTCTTAAGCATATACATATATATATATATATATATATATATATATATATATATATCTCGAGGCAATTGGTGTGTCGACGTACCAAAATATTCACTATTTGTGCTCAAATCTCTCATGCGTATGGGTAACGATCGTTGAAGGATTGCTCCAATTCCAAAGGAGGAAAAAAAAAAAAAAAGGGCAACTGGACATATTCAATTGTCTATACATTTTTAGACTCATTTTCCCAGCGAGATCAAGCCAATCAAATTCTTATTTACCAAAAAAAAAATGCAAGTTCATATTTGAATCTTAAGAAAAGTTTATCTCTCTACATATTTAATTATTTTGATTAAGTTTTTGTTGTTAGGATTAGTCACACAAGCACAATGAAATAAAGAGCAAATACGAAAAGAGAAATCATGGCACAATGTTTTATCCTATTCACTCTTAAATTAGAGCTACATCCAATAGAGAATTTTACTATAATGAACATTTATCACTCTATAGTACAACTTCCAATTACAAGATAAAAAGATTATAGGTCACTCAGTCGCTACTCATATGCCCAAAACCAAGTTATATATAAAATATGGACTCAAACTATAAAAGCCATGTAACGGCCCAGGAGCTCGGCCCCTTGCAACCCCCACCAGCATGGCCCCCCCGAACTCCCTCCTACTTAACGGGGAGAGGGACTTAGTGCCTTCTTAACAATGGAGAGTATGAACCACACTCTAACAATTGTATCAAACATGGCATATGTTAGATAGATTCAAATCACGGGTGCTGATTAAGATCTTATTAACCAGTGACCAGAGTACTTCTTAGACGTGTTTGGTGAAAAAGCATTCGCTTTTAAGAATGTTGTTATACTTATCACGAGGACAATCAGTTTGTTTAATATTGTAATTTACTTAATTGATAGCTTGACAAGTGCCTCGGAAGTTCGGAACACTCCTCAACAAAATCTTTCGCTTTGTTTTGAATCTTTATTCTCGTGCAACAACAATTCTAATTGGGTGATCATACGTGGGAAGATGCGTAGTCTTTTGTTGACAATAAATAACTCTGTACTCCCAATGAACCAGATAAAATGCAATCTCTGGCCAAAACGGTTTGTTGCAAAAGCAGTTATCTGAAAATGAGAGAAAATAGATTTTACTCCTGCCAAAAGAACTAGATTTTACCAAGATTGAGCCACAAATCTTAGAATCTGAAAAACTGTATCCACTTTGAAAGCTATATATTAGAAATAAAGGAATCAAACCTTAGAATCTGCAAAGCTACATCAGCTTTGAAGGGCGATGGTGGCGGCGACCCTCGCCTAGGTGAGGCCAGCCCGCTTGGCTATGGTTGGTGTCTGGCCATTGTCAAAAGGAAGAAGAAAGGAGAAAAAAAAGGGAAAATAAAAAAGATAGTCATAAATCGAAGAGACATTATTAAAAATTATCTACATCATCCACGTCAGCCGTGTCACATAAGATGGTCAGCGTTCACTTTAAGTGATTTCCAGATAAAATTGAACCGAATATACTCAATTGACAATTGAAAATGTTTAGGACAAAATTGATAAAAGTGAAATAAGTTTAGGGCTTTTTGGACAATTTTTTCCATATAAATACTTATGTAACGTGTTTAGCAAATTTTGGCAATCTGGTCAAGAATCAAGCTCCCAGAAAACCAGCTCCTCTTCAATTCTTTCTATGTAAATGTCCAACTCACATCGAACAGGACTGCTGGATGAACTATAAACTCCCTGTAGCTAGAAAGTTACCCACAATTAAGAAATATAATCCCGAAAAGACGAGTCCCGATTTCGTCCTTCACATTCCCACTCATGAAAATGAAATATATATAAATCGACACTCGTCTGAGTTGGGTTGAAGTAACCCGAGTCAACGATTCCAACTCAGAGAGAGAGAGAGAGAGAGAGAGAGAGAGAGAGAGAGAAGCACTAATTTTTATCTGCTCAACAAATTAAGCTACTTTATTCAAACCCATTTGTCTTAGCGTGCCCGTAATTCCAACCAAACACATCCTCAAACCCCAATATATACACCCACGAACGCACCATGCTTTTCCACGACACAAGTACAAAGCATCAACTTCTTCACAACACAAGTGTATTTGTCCACTTCAGCTAGCTTACGGCAATCACGGCCGGGATGGCGGAACCTGAGAAGCTGGTTGAGCTTGAGTCGGTGCCCGACTCTGAGGCCTGCGGGCCGCCCCCGGAAGTGGTGGCTCCTCCCCCCGGGCCAACCCCAGCGGTGGGGTTGTGCGTCTTGGCCGACGTGGCGCTTAGGGTTTTGTTCTTCGCGTCGACCTTGACCGCGGTGGTGGTGATGGTCACGGCCAACCAAACAAACTTGGCCGCCCCGGGGCTTCAGGCTCCGCCCGACGCCAAGTTCGATAACTCCCAGCTCTCGTGTAAGATTTATGTCCATTCCATGCACAGCATAATTCATTTTTTCTTTTTCCACTTCCCTTTTTTTTTTTTTTGGTTGATTTTTCAATCCTGATTTGCTCATCAACTTTTTCCAAATAAGTGGTGGATTTTTGTCATGTATTCTCCTCCGTATAGAGAAGCGTCAGGAGAGAATTATCTCGCTAATAAAGATGACATGACTCGTACACAGTAAGGCTTCATAATTTACACCTTTTGACGTGTCACTCTAGGAAAAAAAGTTGCAAATTGCTTATAAAATTGTCGTGGGACCAGGATTCGACCTGGTAAGAGTCCACTAACTACGAAGGATTTGGGTTGAATTTCTGTCACCCCCTCCCCATATTGATCCAAACATCGAAAATGATTATGTAAAAAAAATATAATTGGCGTTTTGCATGAAGATAAATCATCTACTGGAGTTAATATATATATATACACACACCAACATAATGCATTTCTCAAGTGAGAATGGATTCATGAAAGGGGCTTGGCTAGTTAAAATTCGCATTTACATTGTCTCCCACTCAAGCACATGTTCAAGGCCTGGTACACCATAATTTGAATTCACCTACATATTTTTCGAGTTATTTGTATAATAACAAAAGCTCATAAAACAATAAAACAATAAAAAGAGAATTTAGGTTATCATTTATGAGGGAAATTGTCAAAAAATTCTAAACTTATTATATTTTTGTCAATTTGGTTGTAAACGTTTTTTTTTTTTTTCGATTGAGTCCATCTAACCAATTTTAAACGGAAATCTTTGACATGGATGCCTGCCGTCTTACATGGCACGGCCAACGCTGACGTGGATAATTTATAATAGTATTTTAATACTTTTTTGAATTTGTTAAATATTTTTTTCCTTTTTTTCTTTATAGGGCTTTTTTTTTCTCTCAGCAACCGACGAGAGTTGCCAGTCGTTGGGCAATGTTCACCTTGCCCTCACCCGCTCTCGCCCAGATTTGGGTGGGGCCATCACGGCCATAAATTATAACTCTGCAAATTTCCCACCAACATAAGTTTATTTGCAATAGAAGCTTACTCAAATTGAGCATGAAGGATCAATGCTTCACCTAAATTTTTTTCTCCCCAATTGGGTGGGACCTATTCTTGTACTTAATGTTAAATAGAAACTCGAAAATCTTGCCTATTGAATTCGATAAATCTCGCACAATGCACGAAATCCATATAATTGATAGTTTAGATAACTCGCTCCATGCAATGTGGATTGAATGAAATAGTTATTTATCTTAGAACAAAAAATTTCCAAGTAGACGGAGTCTTTTTCACGAAAATGAGAAAGTTTATTTTTTTATATATGAATATTTAAATATGACCAACTCAAATTTATAGTTTGTCACAAAATTTGGTGAACCAATTTTGTATATGATCCGTTCCTTTTGGCTTCTGCTCATCTCAAACTCAATGATTGCATATTTCACATGTAATCACATGGGACAAAATTTTATGCGTATAATATTGGTATGGACCACAGAATCAAATCAAATAATTAAAACCCAAAGCTTGATGCATATCTTATAATAATCCAACTTGGTGAACCGCTTTCTCTTTACCTGATATCATTAATCAATTTATTATTGCTATTAAAAAATTTCAAAAATACATGCCTTTTATTGTCTAATTACAATTTATATATATTCATTTATTTATTTATTTGTCTATTTTTTTTTATTTTTTTATGGCTCGAATAAGCAGATACTTTGTAGCAGCCCTATCATTGGCTTGCCTTTATGGCATCATCAGCGTACTGGTATCAATTTCTGTGATCTTGGCCCCAACCTATGCGAAAGACTTTTTGCCCTTCTTTGTCATTTGTGATGTGGTAAGCTTTCATTTTCCAGCACTAAATTTGATGAGCTTATCTCAGATTTTATGTCAAATCAAAGTTTTATTGCCCCGCAAGAAACGATTTGATGGGGGACCATTGTTTCTAAATCGTGATGACGTCATAAAAAAGTCCCACTAAAAATGTTAATGAATTTAGTGTTGTGAACTTATGATATTTGGTTTTTCTATGATCGAAATTGTCAATAATGACATCATTTGTAGTAAAGATGTGCTATTACCGATAAGTGTCCCGTCAAGTGACTGTATATTTTTGCATAAATTTGATTGAGTTGAAGCTCAATAAAGATAAATGAAAAATCTGATCATAGTTATCGCGACCTCATCTTGTTCTCGCCACACTACCCAAGAAAAGCAAACGATAACAATTGTGCATGGAAAATTATCTACTTGGCATCCTGGTATTTGTGGTTGGAAAAAGATTTATTTGATTAGTGCCGACTGTTCCAAAAATTTGAACTGTTACAGTAAACGTGCGGTTTTAATACTTAACTACTCTCACATGATTAACAGTTAGTAGCATAAAAAAAAACAGCGATGGTTGATTGATAAAATTAACTTGTAGAGTGACGGGACGAAACGCTCACTGTAATCATTCAAGCTAGCATCAAACAATTTTCCATCATTTTTTCCTATTGCCATTCTCTTTGACATTGACGCAAACGCCTTGGCGCACAACTAGGTGATCCTCGGCCTCGTCGCGTCGGCCACGGGAACGGCCAGCACGATCGGCTACATCGGCCTGAAAGGCAACAGCCACGTGAACTGGGGGAAAGTGTGCAACATCTACGACACGTTCTGCCAGCACATCGGCGCCGCCTCCGCCATCTCGCTCTTCGCCGCCGTCATCCTCGTCGTCCTCATCGCCCTCTCCGTCGTCAATCTCCACAAGAAGATCCCGAAGTAGAAGGGGGTGATTTTCCTTGTCCGCTGTCGATTGCTCTGGTTCGGTTGCGCTCTTCGTGCGATGTGGTCGATCCTACATCGGCTGGTGCATTGGTTTGGTCCGTGTAAATTCGAATGTACATGTTTCTTGGGTCGTCGTGTCTGGTTTTAGGAGATGTCTAGAATGTGTTTACCAACGTGTGTGTCTGTGTAATTGGGCCACTTGATGATAGTGGGTATTTATGTCGTGTCTTGGTATGCAATTCTCTATCGTGAAGTAAGAACCTCAATATGATTTAGGTTCTTGAAGATGATATCAACAATTCGAATTAGAGTGCCCCGGAGCATTCTTTCATTAAGTTGACCTTTCTTTAAAAAAAGAACACTATTTGTGGAAGTTGGTAAAGTTTTGACACATGCATATAGCAATTTGGACGACACTATTTTACTACTTTGCAGATAGTTGTAACTTTGTAAACTAGTTCTTTTTTGGCCAGTAATTTACACGTAATCGATGCGGATAATTGTTTCGTTAAAGATTTACAATAAATACCCAATCAACAAATTTACGTCTCTCTTCGGTGAAGTTGCCATGCTGTTGCGACCATGCGCCATTACATGATTACGTTAGTGGCTTAGATTAATAAAAACGGGCAAGATTGCCCGATTAACATTTTCGAAATAAACGAGAAAATGTACTGAAAAGGGCACTGATTAGAAGTTAGCATGATCAAGTCCCCCTTCCTGAATCTCTGGTTTGCAGAAATTGAAGGGTCCTCCCATGCTTCACCTGGCTTCTAAATGGCATCAAATAAGTTGAGGGTGACTTCAAAACGAAAGAACACGTGAATCATGATGAACTAAACAGAATGTCGTGGATTGGTAAGGTTTATGGGAATCCATGCCAAGCACTAGAGCCCTGCCCCACTTCGAGGGAGGGTCACCTCAATGTCCACAAAGTAAAACTCCATTGTAGATGACAGTGACTATTTCGATTTTGATCCGAGGATTTATTAATCATTTCGTCTCCAAAGCTCCGTTTATTTAATGTCTTTCCTCATTTTTCGGCGTTCAGAGCATAAAATTTGAACGATCAAAGGAGATATTTTTCGATCAACAAGAAATATCCTTCTAACATATTGAGAAAAATGATTTTCGTTTCTCAAAATAGGCAATTTCTTATGAGGTGTCCTCTCGATCTCTCTCTCTCAAATCCCTTCACTACCATCATCTATTTCCACAATTCCCTCCCAAACCTGCTTCCGATTCTCAACACCTCCTGCCCAACCAATCATCCTCATCTCTCTCTCTCTCGGCCGCCCTCTAAACTCCAGCTTTGCAAGGAGTCGCCGAATCCCCGCCGATCTCGCCCGACGTCCGATCACTCAGCTCCCAAGTAGCCGCCGCGCTCTGACCCGCCCCGGTCAAAGCTGCGGCACCCCCTCGACGGCCTGCTCCCCTTCTCCTCAGATCGATCAAGACTGCTCAGGAGAACCAGAGCCATCATCTCGTCATGGCGGCTGCTTCGCCTCGCTTCACTTCTCTGTGCTTGGAGATGGCAATGCACGAAGTGTTGAAGATGGTGCCGGATTTAGCTTTATTGAAGAAGGCCAAGACGAGGCTTAACAATCCTAAATAGCTAAAGTTGTAACAATTGCAAGTTCTCATGACTCGGTTAGTATAGTCAACTACGTGCAAAAGCGCATGTGGTCCATTAAGTTCGAAATCATATGACATCGAATCAACACTCCGGATTTAATTTTGGGACAAAAAAGAATCAACGCTCGGAGAAATTGATGATCCATATTTACCGGATGCCGTTGGTAGGCAAAAAGAAGGGCAGAAAGCTTTAGGGACAAACATCAGAAAATTTGCAGGAGTATCCAAACAAGAAGCAGAAAGCAATTACCAGAAACTGAGGATCAGGGGCATAACGGATGATTATAATCATGTAGAACTCATCTACCGCTACATGGAATCAACGTAACTTTCGTACGAAACAAACGCTTGAGGAACAGAAAACTCATAATTGGGATGACCCATGGAACTTAACTTATTCATGCAGCGACTGGACTGCAAAATCCAGTGTTGATTGAGACAAGAGTTTCAAAGCACAATAGGGACAGTAACTAGCAAGGTTACATGGAAATGTTTCAGGCCAAACTTTTGCTGGATTGAATCTGGTCAATAGCAATAAGTCCTGCAGACGTATACTCCTCTTGGTCTGCGCGGCATCGAGATGTACATGAGCACCACGTACACGACCACCCCGATGATGATCCAAGTTAAGTCAAAGCTGCTGCCGGTGTCTTTGTCTTCTTCCGATGAGCAGCAAAACTTTCCCATCTCTGGCGGAGGCTCCGAAGGACTGACGAATCGGCTCTTTATGCGTGAGTAGAGCGAAGTAATCAGTAACAGATGAGAGGGGGAAGAAGGATGAAGATGCCACACTCTCGGTACAGCAAAATCAAGTTGACTTGAGATTTAGAAGTTTCTTCGAGTCAAGCCTCTACTGAATATGCCCTTTGCATTCTTCTGGGGGGTTTAATTAAGAAGCAATTGCTTTTCACATCTACTTCTGGTACAACTACTGATTGAGAATGGTTCAACCTTCAAGACCCCAAAATTGGTTGAAGTAGTAACTAGTTATAATGGTCTGACAGCAACAACTCATAATAAAATTCGTAAAATCGGCGGTTGAAAGTAGAGCAGTCAATATGGGTCAATGACCCATTTTTTACCCATATTTTGGATAAATGAGCTGTCTATGAGTTTTAAGTTTATAAAGGACCGAATGAAAATGGGTTCAAAAAATTTAAGTTGAATTAGATGGTTCAAAAATGGGTCTATTTTTTTACCATAACGGATCCATTTTGAAGAAGGCGATGAACGAAATATTGAAGATGGTGCCAAAGTTAGCTTTATTGAAGGAGGCCGAGACGAGGCTTAACAATCCTAAATAACTGAAGTTGTAAGTTCTCATGACTCGATTAATATAGTGAACTACATGCAAAAGCTCATGTGGTCCATCAAGTTCACTCCTCTAGCTATCATATTACATCGAATCGACACTCCGGATTTAATTTGGGACAAAAAAGAATCAACGCTCGGAGAAATTGATGATCCATATTTACCAGATACCGTTGGTAGGCAAAAAGAAGGGCGGAAAGCATTAGGGACAAACATGAGAAAAATTGCAGTAGTATCCAGACAAGAAGCAGAAAGCAATTGCCAGAAACTGAGGATCCATAGCAGCAGGACATAACAGGTGATTATAATCATGTAGAACTCATCTCCCGCTACACGGAATCAACAAAACTTTCGTATGAAACAAACGCATGAGGAACAGAAAACTCATAATTCGGATGACCCATGAAACCTAACTTATTCATGGAGCAACTGGACTGCAAAATCCAGTGTTGATTGAGGCAAGAGTTACAAAGCACAACAGTGAGAGTAACTAGCAAGGTTGCATGGAAATGTTTGGGGCCAAACTTTCGCAGGATTGGATCGGGTCAACAGCAACGAGTCCTGCAGACGTGTCTTCTTGGTTTGCGCCCCAAGATGTACATGAGCACCACGTACACGACCACCCCGATGATGATCCAAGTTAAGTCAAAGCTGCTGCCCTTTTCTTCTTCTTTTTCCGATGAGCAGCACAACTTTCCCATCTCCGGCGGAGGCTCCGAAGGATGGACGAAGCGGCTCTTTATTCCTGAGTAGAGCGAAGTATCAGTGACAGATGAGAGGGAGAAGAAGGATGAAGATGCCACAGTGTCGGTACAGCAGAATCATGTCCACTTGAGATTTGGAAGATCCTTTGAGTCAAGCCTCCACTGGATAAGCCCTTCGTATTCTTCTGAGGGGTTCAATAAGAATCAATTGTTTTTCGCATCTATTTCTGGTACAACCACTGATGAGAATAATTCCACGTTCAGTCTGCTAATTGGATGAACTAATAACAGTTTATGTTGGTTGCCAACAACCCACAATATAATTCGTAAAATCGGCGGTTTGAAGGTCGCGGTGCTTCAGAGAGGACACAGAGAGTTATTTAGAGGAGGATTTCTATATTTGAAGTCTTGGGTCAATGATTTCATGCAAAAGGATGATGCTTTCAACTAGTACTAAGTAGGCAAGTGGAATGACGACGAGAAAGAACAAAGAAGGAGGACTTTTTTGGTTCTTCTTGGTTTACTGGGAAGAAAAAAGAGTCGCAGGAAGTAGTACACAGCAGGGGAAAAATTAGAACAGAGGTTACAATTTAACCCATGCATGTTCAGAAGAAAGTCGATTGTGTATGCTGAACGATCTCGACCGCCTTCTTTCTCGAATGTACAGAAATATTATTGATGCCAGTGCCGACAGCAACTTCCTGAATTACTGGAATTTTTTCATTTCACAATTACTGAAATTTTGCTGTGAAAATCCAAGAAAATATCCTGGATTCCCATTTAAGGTAAAAGGTGTTTTTGCGATTATACGGGGATTTAGGCTTTCTGTGCAACCTTGCTCTTTGCTATACGGTATAAAGAGACTATTGGGGTCATACATTCATAGCCTACATGAGTATAGATGCCAATTGAGTATAGATCACATGTGAATTTGTTTGTCTACAATCAAGTAATATACACAGTTGTGCTCAGGCGATTATCTCCTTATCAATTTGTAAATAGACAAAACCTACGACAAAACAAAAAAAATAATTTGAGTAAATGTGAAAAGGGGTGTCCGTATGGAATATTCCGTGCAATAAAAAAAATCAAATTGAGGAAAATGTTCCATAGCATATGAATTTGACATTCATCATGGTATTAACTCTTGAAGTATCAGCCACCATGGTCTTGACAATGTCTTTAATGCGCAAAAAGTAGAAGATGTCGCCGATTAGCGTGTATGGTGAAGGCACTAATGAAGCCCTCCCTCGGGGTTTCTCGCTTCGTTTCGAAGGAGGATGAGGAGCAAATTGGCTTTGCTCCATGCGATTCGGTCGCTTGCCGAAGAATTTTCTTTGGATCGGAGCCGTGGGCAGAGCTATCGGCCCGGCTATCATTCTCAAAGTTTCCATGAATTCTGCCGCCAAAAGGGCTTTTGAAGTTGGAGGTTATGTATTCAGATGGTGAACAAGCAACTAAAGACAGGATCTATTTAGAATCTATTTTCATGTCAATTTTCGACCATGTTGTCGGTGAAGTTTGTTTCATGTGATGAAGACCTCTGAAATAATAAATAACAAAAGATGGTTCTATACCGTGTTGAAATGTATTCTGCCTTCCGGATCGCTGTTTATGAGCTAGATAGTAGAGGAAACACACAATGCGGCTTGGCTATCCAATTGCATTCAAATGAAAGCAAATTATATGTTTTGAACCTAACAAAACTAACGATAGAATCTTTGATTCTTTTGTAGTTCTCTTCGTTGCCGATTTCATAAACTTACAAAATTGACACAAACATGGCACAGCTCAGACAATAAGTTACTATCCTCATAGAGAAAATCAACCTCATAAGACACATTTATTCAATCAAGCCGTTTCCTTAATCTTCCCAAAGTGCAGATAAATATTCACGTATTTGGGTCTAACTGCATAGACATCATTATAATTTGCCTGAAATAGAAGAGAAAGCTGACCAATGACTTAACCAAAACACCCTTTCATAAGTCCATAATCTAAAACATTACTATTACCCTCTTTCCTTAAAAGGTTCAGTTTACAACTAAACTAACCTTGAAACAAGTGCAAATTAGGTAGATGTTAAAAACTTAATGCTAACATAGAGTTCATGAAAACCTTATTGTCAGAAGAGAGTGAACAAGAAAAAACCCGGATCGACTTCATATGCTTTTTGAAGGACACCTCTTCCAAAGGATAATTGAAGATAACTTCGGCATTTGGGAAGCTCTTCGATGGTTCATCACATTTCATCTCATATATCAGCTGCTCCAAGAAGGTTTTGTGCATGCAAAATCATCCTTGATAATCATCTTCTCAGCACAAGTGCATCCACAAGAAGTAGGCTAGCAGAGTTTCGACCCAAAATTATTAGCAACATCAATATTGACACCTAAGTTTTGACTAAAATTTTTAATCATTTTTCATAAAAAAATAAAAATAAAAAAATATAATAAAAAATAGGAGTAATTTGAGTTCTTGCCAAAAATAATTAAATCATTGTTTATTCATGCATCTCATTCTGGGGGCGAGGATATTAGCTTAAATTGACGGGCGATTAGACAAGCATGAGGAAATGTGTTGAAAATTTTATGAAGGCTTAGATTAAAGAAACATTTCTCATGGATAGAATTGCAAATACTTAAGACTTTGAAGGACTAGAATGCAAAATATTAAGACTTGAGGGACTATTTTGCAAATAACTAAAAGGTGAGTTAGTGGAGAAATTAGAAAGGAAGGGGAGAGAGGATGAGGAGAAAAAGGGAAGATTGAGAAGAGTTGATGGAGAAGGGAAGATTGAGGAAGAATAGATGAAGAAAATAAGATGGGGAATAGAGAAGGAAGATAGAGATGAAGAAGAGTTGTGGAGAATTACAATGGAAGAAAATGAGTGGGTTATAAAAAGAGAAAGAAGGGAGCTTGGAAGAGGATGATTTTTTGGAAAGAAAAATTTGGATGTTTGAGAGGGTTGTTAGGAAGATTGAAGAAAAATTGAAGAGAAAGAAAAAAAAAATCATAATAAAGAGAGAGACTTTTCCAAAAGAGAATCTTGAAGATGGTGGGAGTTCAAAACTAAGTTTTACCATCACAATTCCTCTATCGATAACAGAAGTCACAAGTTCATCCCCGTCGTTCGAGCCGTAATCTTGATCCACAAGGTGAGCGAGGTCGCATTTGGCAATCAAATCCGTTCAATCAGGGTAACGATCCTAACATTAAAATCTTGAGAATTTCGTTACTAAATGGATTGATTTAAATTCGATTATACATGTCGTTTTGAGTCTCTTATCCTATGTCTGTACATACCTGGCAATTTTCTCCATCGACAGTTTAAAGCTCGGAACCCCAGATGCAATGGCTTGCCTCATACTTAGTGGTGTTAAAGGATCTATCGTATC
>JAGVVM010021728.1:0-18972 GCA_019149425.1 Psidium friedrichsthalianum
GGGCCATGAAGATTATAGCCCAAATAGAACAAATGTTACGAGAACTTGAGGGTGCACATAGCATCATCCCCATTGACATATCAATTTACTTAAAAGTGTAGGTGCCTAGCAAATTCAAGATGCCCAATTTTGAGAAGTATGACGGCACATCCAATCCAATTCAACACGTTCAAATGTACCAGGCCAGGATGAATAAGTACATAGCTAACGGTCCCTTGATGGTTCAGACTTTCCAGGCCAGTCTAAAAAATGCAGCCATGAGATGGTACACAGATTACGAGGTGTATCGCATGGAGAACTGGAAGAAGGTAGCCAACGTATTCGTCAAGCATTTCAGTTTTAACTTATATGTCGTCACTTCTAGAGAAGATTTGGAACAGTCGAAAATGAAGAAAGGCGAGATGATCAAGCAATATGCCACTAGGTGGAGAAACACCGCAGCTTAGCTGAGGCCAGTACCACCCAAGCATGAGCTCATGAGGTTATTCATCTCTAACCTCCCTCAGGGCCATGCGATCACGCATCCTTGGAACTACAGCTATATCGTTCAGTCATCTCATTGCGATGGGTGAAGAGGTTGAGGCTAGTTTAAAGAAGGGATGGTATGGAGATACTAGTGCAAGTGCTAAGCGATTCGTGACTAAGAAAGAGCCAGCCCCCCAAGTCAATATGACCTATGTCCAAAAGTCTCTTGTCCAAGCTCCTAAGGTACAAGTTCTTAATCAGCAATCAACTAACTCTGAATCACAAGGCCAGAGAGGGAACAGACGTAATCGGCAGTTTACCCCACTTCCCGAGACTCTCTCAAGTATTGGCCGTTTTGTGCAAGAGGGAGCTATTGATGACTGAGCCATTGTGATCAAATTGTGCATCCTTTATGAGATACGACCCATCGAAAAAGTGTGATTATCAGCGTGGTGAGCCCGGGCATGACACCGATGACTGTTATGTACTTAAAAATCATATTCAAGATTTACTTGAATCTGGAGCAATTTTCATTTCAGAACAACAGTCAGCCGAATGTTCAAAATAATCCATTGCCTAATCATTCGGGTAAAGTCAATGTTGTTTTTGACTCAGAAGTTAAGCAGACGAAGAGTTTCAAGGTTCGGGTTGTTAACATTTTCGATGCTTTAATTTGAGTATGATATTATCAGACTGGAGAGATAGTGCTATTGGGCCAGCCAAAGGAGAAAGTTTTGAGTTTGATAAATGATGGAATGATAGTGTGTGCAAATCAGGTTGGGATGGTAGCTACCGTATCGTAGATGATCATTGACTTGGATCAAGAATTTGCAGCCTTGAGTACGTTTCAGATCAAGTTAGAACTGAAAATTAATTTAGTGAAAGTTGATGTGACTAACCTAGTTAAACCCGACCCCGAGTTGGCCAATATGCCACCTCTAGAAGATGCCTATGATAATGAGTTAGGAATTGTCATACCTGATAGTTTTGTAATTACTTCACGTCAGCCTTTTTCGTATGAAAATGATAAAGCGGTGCCATGGTCTTATGATTTGGAGATGAACCTGGTGATGAGATCAGGGCGTACTTATAACGATGATCAATCGACCAAAAAGACTACAGATAAGGAAGCTAAGGAGTTCCTGCAGTGATTAAGGCAAGTGAGTACAGCGAGGTTGATTACTTGAGGAAATTGCTAGCTCATGTATCCTTGTCGAAACTTCTCTAGTCGTCTGAAAAATATCGCAATTTCTTGACGAAAGTCCTAGGAGAGATCCATGTCTCGAAAAATATTGATGGAGATAAACTAGAAAACTTTGTCGGAGTAGTCCTTCTGAAGGATCAAGTCGCATTCTTTGATGATGAGATTCCGATCAAAGAAGAGACCATAATAAAACTCTGAATATTTCGATCAAGCACAATTAAACCCATGTGACTCGAGTGCTTATTGACAATGGATTGGTCTTGAATTTATGTCCTCTAACCACACTAAACCGTTTGGGCATTGACCTGACAAGAATGCAAGTAGCCAAGACTTCAGTCACAGCTTTTGATGGGGTAAAGAAGAATGTTATGGGGCAAATTAATCTAGAGATACAGATCGGACCCTCTATGTTCGATGTTCTATTCCAGGTGCTAGATATCCATTCAGCTTTTAATCTTTTGCTAGGCCGCTATGGATCCACGATGCCAGGGCTTTTCCATCCAGTCTTCATTAAAAGATCAAGTTCGTGGTTGAATAAAAGCTGGTTATCATCTATGGAAAAGAGGATTTTCGTATTTTCAATGAAATAGCTATTCCTTACGTAGAATCGGAACACACCGAAGATAATTCTTACCACTCCTTTGAGTTCGTACACACTATTCATGCTTCACCAGAAAGTCCATTACCGGTTCCCCGAGTTGTCTGAAACCTCCATCATGGCTGTTAAGGTAATGGTGAGCAATAGGTTTGAGCCTACTGTTGGATTGGGTAAACATGGTCAGGGGATTCGCGTCCCAATTGAAGCTAACGGACAGTCACATACAACTAGATTGGGATACCATGGATGTGATCAGCCTAGACATGGAAAACGGGGCTCGATAAATCGTGGCAAGCCAAAGCATAGTCCTTTACCACCTCCTCTAAGCAAGACTTTCCGTTTGACTAGAATAGTTGGGGGATACGATGATCTAAGTAAGTTTGAGGATAATCTCGGGATAGTCCTCCCTAACTCACCAAAAGATCAAAACCTTGAGCCAATGGCACTGTATGCTAATAATACTGATATTGGCTTGCCCTACCTGGCTGACTGGTTCTAGGATTTAATCGTTGCTACAATATTTGAAAACTCGATGCAGGTCGATGAAGCTCAGGGTGTTGGTAGCTCTGTTGATCCCGATTGCAAGGAGCTGTATATGGTGCCCAAGCCTTCGAAATCGTCTGTCAATGATGATCCACTGAAGGGTTTAGACTCAGAGTAACATCTTTTTATTCATGCATTCCCCTATAGTGGAACTTTTATGGCCTTTTTAGGATTTTCTTTTCATTGTCGCACTTTAGGATTTCCCTTCCAATAAGACGTAATTCATTGATTTGATATGAATAAAATTACAGATGTTTTTCAATACCTTTTAAATCTTATCGAAGTACTCCAAACCAGCCTGATGAAGATAACCAACGATCGAACAATACGTCGTTTATGGTAAGAACCGAAGGTTGGGCTTCTTCAAGAATTCTCGTCCCACGGTCTTCGAAAGTAAAAGAATCTTTGACAAGGCACTAAAATCGCTAGGATGATACATGTTTAAACCCTGTTTGTCTTTCTAATTCCGCTACTTTATATTTCAGGGGTGAACATGAGGAGGGGAATACGGTGGATCCTGAAATATGCAATGCTCATGATTCGATAGGTTCAGACGAGTCCGATCTTGAGGTTGAAGAGGTACAATGGAACCTTGCACAACATGAGGAAGCTAAATCGCTAATCATTGAGGAAATGGTATCAATCAATCTTGGCGAAACGGAAAACCCCAAAGAGGTGAAAATCGGGGCTACTCTCCTTAAGGAAATGGTTGAAAGATTGATAAAGTTACTGAGAGACTATCAGGATATTTTCGCTGGTCATATGTAGATATGCCTGGTCTTGATCGATCGATTGTTAAACATTGTTTACCAACAGATCCTTTAATTAAGCCTAAAAAGCAGAGACGGCAAAAGGCTAAGCCAGAGTTGACAAAGAAAATCGAAGAGAAAGTCATGAAACTCATCGATGTTGGATTCATAGAAGTTACTCAATTCTTACTTGAGTAGCTAATTTAGTTCCCGTATTGAAGAAGGATGGTCGTATTCGGGTCTGTGTGGACTATCGTGACTTGAACAAAGCCAGTCCAAAAGATGATTTTCCGCTCCCACATATTGATGTACTCGTGGATAGTACAATAGGGTTTGAGCTATTCCTGTTTAGGGATGGTTTCTCAGGTTATAACCAAATCTTGATGAACGAGGAATACAAAGAAAAAATAGCATTTACTACCCCTTCGGCCTCAAAAATGCTGGAGCAACATACCAATGAGCAATGGTTACTTTGTTCCATGATATGATGCACAAAGAGATCGAGGTATATGTTGATGATATGACTACAAAGACCCAGCGTAGAAAAGATCATATAGAAACCTTGACAAAGCTATTTGAAAGGCTTTGAAAGTTCAAATTGCACCT
The DNA here is from genome assembly GCA_019149425.1 of Psidium friedrichsthalianum. Taxonomy (NCBI): domain Eukaryota; kingdom Viridiplantae; phylum Streptophyta; class Magnoliopsida; order Myrtales; family Myrtaceae; genus Psidium; species Psidium friedrichsthalianum. The sequence goes on from JAGVVM010021728.1 coordinate 4,166, forward strand.
TAGCCCGGTCAAGTGCGTGTTCGACACTAGTTCGAGTAAGCTGCTTGGGTTTATTGTCAGTAACAAGGGTATCGAAATTGACCCATCCAAAGTTAAAACTATGCATGAGCTCAAACCACCAAAGACTGTCAAGGAGGTTCGGAGTCTCATGGGAAGACTAAACTACATTGCCCGATTCATCTCCCAACTGAGTGAAACTGCTAAGTCATTTTTTAGATTACTCAAGAAGAATGCACTAGTTAAACGGGACAGTGAATGCGAGGAAACTTTTGAAAAGTTGAGGCAGCACCTCATGAATCCGCCTGTGCTCATTCTGCCAACGCCGGAGGAACCTTTAATTATATATCTCATAATCCATAGCGAGTCTTTGGGTGCGATGCTTGCTCAAGAAAGTCAGGAGGACAGAAAAGAACGGGCTATCTACTATTTGAGTAAGAAGTTCACAGTCTTTGAGTTGAATTACTCTAAAGTAGAAAAGACGTGCGCAGCACTAGTTTGGGTGCTACATAGGCTATGGCAGTATATATTGCATTATCAAGTACTTTTGGTGACAGAATGTGATCCTATCAAATATTTGCTGAATCAACCCGCCTTGGTCGGGAAGCTTGCTAAATGGCAGATTCTTATTTCTGAGTTTGACATTCAGTACCTGTCACAAAAGTTAGTTAAAGGACGAGTCATAACTGATGTCCTGGCCGAAAATTCAAGAAAAAATGAAGACATCTATTACCTTGAGAACCGAATTATAACGGTAGATAATTATACTTGGACTATGTATTTTAACGGGGCCGTGAACTTGTCAGGATCAGGCACCGGAGCGGTTCTAATATCCCTAGGTGGGCAACATTATCCAGTAGCTGCGAAATTGGTTTTTCCTTGTGCCAACAATATTGCTGAGTACGAAACATGTATTCTCGGGTTATAGGCTGCAATCGAGATGAGAGTCACCTGACTCAAAGTGTCTGGGGATTCAGCTTTAATTATTCTTTAGACCATTGAAAAATGGAAGACACGGGATGCTAAACTACTCATTTATCATGATTATCTGGATGAGTTAGTAGATGAATTTGATGATATCTCATTCGAGTATCTATCAAAAACTCACAATCAGTTTGCTGATGCATTAGCCACATTATCGTCAATGTTGCAAGTCACCGATTAGCTTGAGGTGGAACCATTGAAAATCGAGGTATTAAGAAAGCTAGCTTACTGTATGGCTGTGGTTGATGAGCCAGATGGCAAGCCATAGTACCATGATATCAAGACTTACATCCAGAAGCAAGAGTTTCCTGAAAAAAGTATCACATCTGATCAAAGGTACATAAAAGAATGGTGTCAAAGTTCTTTTTGAGTGGAGAGAATTTGTATAAGCGGTCTTTCAATTTAGTCCTTTTAAGATGCATCGATTCCACTAAAGCAGTCCACCTGATGATGAAAATACATGAAGGAATTTGTGGGTCGAACATAAATGGCCACATGCTGGCCAAGAAGGTCATGAGATTGGGTTACTATTGGCTCACCCTTGAGAGTGATTGTATTCAACACGTTCGGAGTTGTCACAAGTGCCAGATTCATGGTGATAAAATTAATATTCCTCCAAATGAATTGTATCAGTTATATGAGCCATGGCCATTCTCTATGTGGGGCAATGATGTGATCGGTCCAATTAACTCGAAAGCATCTAATGGTCATCGATTCATCATAGTCGCCATTGATTATTTTTTCAAACGGATCGAAGCCGCTTCATATTTGGCAATCACAGCACGAAATGTTGTGAAATTCATTCGTCGGGATATCATTGCTCGATAAGGTTCGCCTAAGGCTATACTCACCGGCAATTGATCGAATTTGAATAACAAGCTAGTTGATGAGTTATTTAAGGAATTCAAGATCAAACATCTAAAATCTTCCCCATACCGTCCCCAAATGAATGGAGCAATAGAAGCAGCCAATAAAAATATCAAGAAGATCTTGGCTAAAATGGCTGAGAATTATCGAGATTGGCATGAGCATTTGCCCTTTGCACTTATGGCATATCGGACCTCAATCCGAACATCAACTGGGGTAACTCCCTACTTTTTAGTTTATGGCATGGAAGCAGTGTTACCTGTTGAAGTGAAGATCCCTTCCGTGCGTATTCTTTCTCAAGTCAAGCTGACTAAAGCTAATTGGATCCAATAGAGGATAAATCAATTGAATCTCATTGATGAGAAACGGCTCAAGGCTCTATGCCATGGCCAGTGCTACCAATAGAGGGTTATAAAGTCCTTCAACAAGAAAGTCCGGCCACGACATTTTCAGGTAGGTGACCTTGTTTTACGAAAATTGCTACCAATAGTTCCTCTTTCAAAAGGAAAATTTCCTCCAAACTATGGTGGGTCATATATTGTGAAGAAGGTGCTCCCAAGTGGCACTCTGATTTTAGCTAAAATGAATGGTCGTGTGTTTACTAGTCTTGTTAATTCTGATGCTGTAAAGAAATATTATGCTTGATTTGTTTCGACATTTTTGTGATCAAGTTATAATATTCATCTATTTGATGATTGTTCATTTCATGAATTGTTAACTTGCATCACTAATCTTCATTGAGAGAAAATTTTCAATCAAGAAATCTTTTTGATCCATTGAAATGATCATATTAAATGTGAAATATCAGCACGATCAAAAGGCATGTCATTTTCATATACGTCATACAACCTCCGGTGAGATTCGAATCAAAATTTCCATGCTTACAAAGTAATAGGTTATCTCACGAAAAGTATGATGACCAAAATGATGAGTGACATTCATTTCTTCTATCATATATACTACAGATTTTCCTTTGGTTGATCCCTTTAAACAGAAAATTCATTTCCTACACTTGTCAGAATAACTCCACATTGGGATAAATTCCCAAAAGAGGCTCAAGATGGTTAGAATTTTATTGCTTTTACTTGTATCAATGTTCAAGTGAGTTTATTGCATACGAATTCTAGGTTAGTTCAAGTGCCTTAAATATGATGAAGAGCATTTCTTCCATATCCCTACACATTTTAATCCTTCGCTTACCCCATTTGAATGAAAGATTCATTTCTTAAAAAATCCACTTGGTGGTCATCTCATGATGAAAGGTGAAAATCATCAACAATAAAAAAAATGAATGATGAAGATTTGTAACAACTCAGAGCAAAAGAACTCCAAGAAGAAAAATCCTTGAGGAGAGTGCACAAAAAACATCTATCAAGTGGGTTTTTTTTTCTCTCTCTAAAAAGAGGGTTAAACCTCCCTTGCAAAAAGATTTCTCTCAAAAGTCAAGAGAAGAAAAAAAAATCAAAATCAAAGAGGAGAGAAGAAAGCCTTGGTAAAAATCAATGTGCTCCTCAAAAAAAAAAAAACCAAATCTTCATAAGAAACTTCTAAAATTGCCAAAGCAAAGATCAACGACAAAAGTGTCGAGATAGATGATCACCAATCTATTCATGATGTAGCATTTTGTTATGAATAGGCCTCTCATTTTCAAGCCTACTTGAACCTACGCTATAGCCCATACCCAAAGCCTCTTTGGATTTAGGGTACTTGAGTTAACATAGGATCTCATATGTTTATAAATATCACTTAGAGAAGTGCGAGCAAGACTATTTTATCTCATGTCACAAGGTTCCTGATTTGTAAACCCGATGTAACTAATGATATCTTTCCATTTCAAAGTTAAATGACTCTCAGAATCCCTTTTGATAAGCCTTAACCAAGCCTACATTTCGGTCCTTGCGAAGACCTTTAAGATTGGTCTGGTCATACTAATTGCGAGAATACTTAAACCTTTATCAAGCATGATGGTGACGGTTTTGAGTGATTCTCACAACCGTATCAGCAGTTGGGTTTCAAAAAGATTTTTCATGAGAGAGAAAGTGAAAGTCCTTTCTGATTGAAAGTTTCTCACTCAATGTTGATCGGATTTATCAAAAGGATTAAATAGGTTTCTTTATTGATAAAATCCCCAGTGAAACTTTGTGATGCAAGTAAAAAATCATAAGATTTGTTGATAAATAATACCGCATTGTGTTTATACACCATGATTGTTTTAATCTCTATTCCAAGTGCACATCATGTTTGTATATTGTCCTGACTCATCTCAGGTACATACTCTTATGTATTTGTTCTGAGTCATCTCAGAAGCACATCCCCTGTTGCGTTCACACTAAAGAGAATTGTGTGACGCATCCCTCTTCGTGTTCGCCCTGATGAAATTCGGTCGACATACTCCTTTTAGTATTTACATTGATGAGATTTGCACGATACATTCCTTTGGATTATTGAATGAACAAGCCCTACTATCAAGTGTTCGCCAGGCTATCTTCCAAGCTCTCAGGTGTGACGCAATCAGCTTGCCCACCCCTTAATTGTTTGCTCGGAAAATCTAGGTAACTCTTCAACTCATGATCGACTTACTCTCATGAGATATTCATCAGTTCACGATTGACCTACTCTCTTGTCCTTGATTTTTATTTGATTCACGACTGACCTGCTCTCATGACACTTTTATATAACTCATGATTAACATGCTCTCTTGAGGCCTTTATCAGAAAAATCCAAGTAACTTTTCTGACAGCTTTGACATTTTCAGTTCAACTCATGATCGACCTACTCTCATGAGATATTCATCAATTCACGATTGATTTGCTCTCGTGTCCTTGATCTTTATTTGGTTAACGACTGACCTGCTCTCGTGACACTTTTATTTAACTCATGATCAATAAGCTCTCATGAGGCCTTTATCAGTTCACGATCGACCTGCTCTCGTGTTCTTGATCTCTGTCTTTATCAAGCCACGATTGACATGCTCTCATGATCTTGATTTAGATATTTACATAGCTCATGTTCGATCTACTCTCATGAGATATTAATCAATTCATGATCGACCTACTCTCGTGCTCTTGATCTTTGTCAAATCACAATCGACATGCTCTTGTGATCTTAACCTACCTCAACCGACTCATGGTGGCCAATTAAGACGATGGTGGTCCCAAGAGATAAAATGGTGGAGCTTGAACCATAACTCAAGTACATTCCTTCATTCCAGATCTTGTGCTGTCCCGCATCAGAGGAAAACCTCTGGTAATGGATAAGGCTCTAGTATCTGGAGATCCTCGCAACCACAAGAAGAAGTTAGGAAATCAAGGGAATCAACTGCATTATGTTGTGCCTGGTGAAACAGGTATTTCATATGCATCCATGCGCAGGTTTCTCTAATCTATTTCTTTGAAGCGGAGAAGTCTTAACACATGTTATTTATAGTTCTACATATCATGCATCACTCCATCTACATAGAAAATGGGATTGAAACCCCACCAAAAAAAAATTTCATTCATCATTTGCGTTGTTAAAATTTAGGTTCAATTTGTTCTTTGAGCGAAATCTCTGTGAGTCTCCACTCAAAGAGGGGCAGCTGTTGACACCTAAATTTTGACTAACCTTTTAATCATTTATATAAAAAAAAATAGGACTAATTTTAGTTCTTGCCAAAAATAATTAAATCATTTTTATTCATGCATCTCATTCTGTTTGTGGCGGATGATATGAGCTTAAATTGACGAGCGATTGGACTAAGCATGGGGGAAATGTGTTGAAAATTTTATGAAGGCTTAGATTTAAAGAAATATTTTCTCAGGGATGGAATTCCAAATACTTAAGAGTTTAAGGACTAGAATGCAAATGTTTAAGACTTGAGGGACTATTTTGCAAATAACTAAAATGTGAGTTAGTGGAGAAATTAGAAAGAAAGGTGGAGAAAGGATGATGGAAAAAGAAGGGAAGATTAAGAAGAGTTGATGGAGAAGGGAATATGAAGAATAATAAAAGGAGAAAATAAGATGGGAATAGAGAAGGGAAGATGGAGATGAAGAAGAGTTAGTGGAGAAATTAGAATGAGAGATAGATGAGTGGGCTATAAAAGGAGAAAGAAGAGAGCTTGAAAGAAGATGATTTTTTGGACAAAAAATTTTGGATGTTTGAGAGGATTTTGGGAGATTGAATAAAAATTGGAGAGAAAGAAAAAATCAAAAAGAGAGAGAGAGAATTCTTTTTCAAAAGAGAATCTTGAAAATGGTGGGAGTTCAAAGCTAGGTATTACTATCACCAATTCCTCTGTCGATCAATAAGTCACAAGTTTGTTCTCATTGTTTGAGCCGCAATCTTGATCCACAAGGTGACACGAGATTCGAATTCGGTAATCAAATCGGTCAAATCAGGTAGATCCTAACCATTAAAATCTTCGAGAATTTCGTTATCTAAATGGATTGATTTAAATTTCGATTATGCCATGTCATAATCGTACATCTTCTTATCCATATGTTTTTATGTATTGCAATTTTCTGCATCTATCGCTTAAAAGATCCGAACTCCAGATTGCGGTAGATTCTGCCCCCTACTTAGTGGTGTAAAGATCTATTGTATTCTATCTTCTGTATTTTAATTTTCATATCATCGAACCCTAGAATTGGTAGGCCGAGCCACCTACTGAAGGTTCTTTATTTATTGCTTTCTGTATTCTATTTTTTTGCAGTTTAATTTCATATTATCAAACTCCAGAATTGGTGGGCCGTACGACTTGCTGGAGGTTCTTTATTTACTACTTTCTGTACTCTATTTTATGCGTTTTGGTTTCTACACAATCGAACCCCAGAATTGGTAGGCCGAGCCACCTGCTGGAGGTTCTTTATTTACTGTTTTCTTTACTCTATTTTATGCGTTTCGATTTCTACACTATCGAACCCCAAAATTGGTAGCTCGAGCTACCTGCTGGAGGTTCTTTATTTACTGCTTTTTGTATTCTATTTTATGCATTTTGGTTTCTAATTGTCAAACCCCAGAATCGATAAGCCGAGCCACCTGCTGGAGGTCATAATACTGCACAGAAGTCGTTAATTCGCTCCCTCTTTCTGGTTTCGGGGAATTTTAATGCTTGTCTTTATTTACTGCTTATTATATTGTGTCTTTTCATTGCATTATGTTAGTGAACTTGTTTGTGAAATCATAGATTTTTTTGACTGTTTTTTGTGATATATCTATTACTGAACAAGTACGCATGTAGTATCTATATGTCTATGTTCGCATGCCATATTTGCATGTCATGTTCGCATCCGTATGTCATATTCACATATGCCACATCATCATGTCATATTTGTCACGTCATGTTTGCTACATCATCTTTGCTATGTCATTGTGTGTCATGTCATTTTTTTCCATATCATTTTATGTCATGTCATTTGAATTTTTTAGATTCGCATTTAATTTAAGCCATTGTATTTTAGAGTAATTTTATGTATTGCATTTAGTATAACTTTTCATGTAGTCATAAAAGAAAGAACGAAAACCAGCAAAAGAAGAAATATTTTGTGTGGCGCATGCTCTCTAAGCTTACTTGATTTTTGGATATTCAATTAATTGTTTGTGCACCCGCATGATAACCTTTGTTTGTGCCTTAGGTTAAAATCAATTAATGTTACATTCTCAAATGATTTTTTTATTAAATAAAATTGTACCGAAAGGGCGTTAGAGTAATCTTGTGTAATCAAGTTCCCGAACTCTTAATCTCTGATTCGCAAAAGTAATTTAGTTTGCCCACTAATTTATTTAGGTTTCTAATTAACTTACCAAAAATGATTAATGGCGACTCCATTTGAAAATCTTTGCATATTAAATATTGAACCATAAGTTGCGATTTGGTTTGAACTTAGGAGAGTTCGAGTTAGGTTAGTTAAATAATTAACCTGATAATCCATTAATTTTGAATTTCACCCGAATATTTTAGATCGTGACAATCTATGATCTCCACATCTTGAGATGTTTTTGCCAAACATTGAAAGTTCCACTTCCATGACAAAAGATCTTCGTGAAAGTTAAAACGTTCTATGCATTCTCCATGGAACTTAAATTGCACATAGTTCCCCATTTAAGAAAGAAACTTCACATTAGATGTGGATACACAGATAGAAGAATTGGCTGCCTTCCTAAAATTTTAATCAAGCACCTTTCATTTGTCCACCTCAAATGATAATCAGTTTTACTTTATATCGAGTCTTTATCAATTTGAGCTCTTAAGCTCGTCTACACAGTAAAACATCTTCTCTTTCCAGGTGTTCATCACTAAATCATTAGTTCAAGATCCTAACCTTACATGGCAGCAGAAGAATCTCTAGTATACCACTGCAATTACTTTAGGACATGAGCTAAAAAAGCTTAGGAGGGCCCTACGCAAATGTCGAGTAGACCAATAATCATGGGCAAGTTTCAATTACTGGAACAAATTAGAGTTTGAGATTGGTCATCTTTACCTGCTAAAGTGGAAACTAATTCCTCGTTTCTTAACGAAATACATGTGGAAGAACATGCCCTAACCTAACTTGCATCACTGATTGAATGATACATCACACAAGGGACGTACCGTAATTATCACGGATTAAGAGTCGCTTCACAATTTGGAGAGATTCCACACTTCGATCGCAGATCAACAGTGAAGAACAAAAGCATCATCTGTCGTTGTTCTCTTTACGTCGATAACTAACGTGAGTTGTAAGAGAGAGAAAAAAGATATTTTATCTTTTTCAAAAGAAAAGAACGTGTCTTTTCAAACAAAAAAAAATGAACATGGATAACTGCTTAACAATTACTAATGATGGGCATGGGATGTGGTTCCCTATATAAGTGTCCACGATAAGCCTCACGCACTCCAACATCTCCCACTCACTCATATAAGACAAACAGCTCCCGCTTGCCTATGGAGGACTAACAACTCTCACTCGCCTACGCAGGACTAAACATAATTCTCTCTTCTCTACAAAGTTCATAGTCACAAATAATCCATGCGACTAGCATACACTGAGAGCTCGTTATCGAACATTCGTTGGGAGTATATGAAAGTTCAAAATTTGGACATGATCAAAAATAAATTTTCTTATGTTATACCCTAGATCGATCAGTCACATACATATCTTTCTCTTGATCTCATATAACCATGATATGTTATATTCACAGTTATGATCATACTAAATAATCACAACCGACCGGTCTTTGAATACAAATCTATAATGTGACTTAAAATTCTAAATCGATCTTTCTCTTCCATTAGACCTCTCAATCTCAGTTTAGCTCTCTTTTCTAGAAATGTCCCATTATGTCGAATCAATTCATGACCATAGGTAGCACTCTAAGATAGAAAACACTAAATAGAGATCTTAAAAATAATGAAGAGTCGTAAGGGCATTAAATGAGGGATTCTTATCCTCGAGAGTCTTACTTGGCTTATAAAGTTGAGATTTAAACTTTTGCCAACTCTTATTGGTCGATTTTTGCATATGTAATATGAAAAATATATTGCGGTATTTTTTTCTTCCCTATGGAGCGTTTGTTTATTCATTCAATACCGTACAGATGATAATTTAGATACACTCAATGTCTAACTTAAGTTCACGTAACTACTCTACTCAAAGTATCCATCAGAACTCACATCTGGCAATAAATATAGATAAAGTGAAATATGTGCGTTATTTCACTTTCGAACATAATAAATATTGACTCCTCAACTCAACATTCCATTAAGGCAACACGTATATTTATGCTCAAGCTCGCTCTCAATTATCACATAGACAATAAGCTTAAATTTTGTCTCATCTCAATTCAACACAAAGTGAATAGAGGTGATCACCCTGTGTGAGTGGGCTAATCTTTCATCTGTCTGACATACCTACTCAACATAAAGCACAGCTTCATTATTCATAAATGTTACGAAAATTTATAGGCAATAACTGCAATCTTCATTAACTGTGAACATTGAGGGAAATTACAATATGCAGTATATTACATTCTACGCTGTATATTACATTCTAAGAGATTTCACATGACAATAAAAAACATCTCTAGGAATCGGTTTCATCATCGGATTTGCTAACATTTTATGCGTAGATATATACTGTACATCCATATCCTTTCGTGCAACTACATCTTTAACATAGTTATACTTAATATCTATATGCTTTGTCTTACAATGAAACTTGGGATCTTTAGTGTAAGCTATTGCTGCTTCGCTATTACAGTATATCAAAATTAGATTTGCAGTCTTATCAGTGACACCTAAATGATCCAAAAATCTCCTAAGCCAAATACCTTCTTGCGTTGTTGCTAACAAAGCCACAAACTCGGCTTTCATAGTTGATAAAGTTATACACTTTTACTTCTTACTGCTCCATGATATGGCGCCATTATTTAGTAAGAACACATTTCTAGAGGTAGATTTTCTCTCATCTAAATCTCCTCCCCAATCAACATCAGTGTAACCCTTAAGGTACAAATTACTTCCTTGATAACTCAGCGCATAATCAGCAGTAGCTTTCAGATTCCTAAGGATTTTTTTTTAACAGCAATCTAATGCGCTTGACCTAGATTGGATTGGCATCTACTCACCAATTTAACTGCATAACAAATATCAGGTCTAATATACATCATAGTATACATTAAGCTTCCAACGACACTCACATAAGGAACTATTTTCATTTTTTCTTGTTCTTGTGGAGTCTTAGGATACATTTTGCAGCTCAAACCTTCATCTTTTGCAATAGGAGTATCAATGAATTTACTACCTTGCATATGAAATCGTTCAAGAACTTTATTTATGTAAATCTCTTGCGAAAGAGATAACAACTTTCTCCAACAATCTCTTGAAGTCTTAACTCCAAGGATGTACGTAACTTCACCCATGTCTTTCATTTCAAAATTAGAAGATAGCCAACTTTTGACTGTCTTGACAAGCTCCATATTACTTCCAGCAATCAGTATATCATCAACGTATAATAAAAAAAATCACAAAATGACCTTTGGATCTTTTTATATATACATAATTATCTTCATTAATCATTTCAAAATGATATGGCATTATGGCATTATGAAAGCGTATATACCATTGTCTTAAAGACTGGTTGAGGCCATCTATCGATCTTGAAAGTCGACATACTTTATGTTCTTAGCCTTTAGTGACAAACTCAACAGGTTATTTCATGTAAATTTCTTCTTCCAAAACTCCATTGAGAAAGCAGTCTTTACATCTATTTGATGTAATTCAAGATCCAAGCTGACCATTATTGTCAGGATAAGACGAATTAAGATAAATCTTACCATAGAAGAAAATGTATCCCTATAATCGATTCTTTCTTGTTGGTTATAACCCCTTCGCCATAAGGCAAGCCTTATATCTCTCAATTGAGCCATCAACTTTATGCTTTATTTTGAGAACCCATTTGTTTCCTATGGCTCTGTGTCCTTTTAGAATATTAATCATTTCCCAAACTTGGTTCAATCTCATTGATTCCATTTCTTCTTCCATTGTCTTCATCTGCATTTCCTTATCAGGGCAAGATAGAGCCTCTTTTACATTTCTTGACTTATTCTCATCTTGTAGAGTGACTATAAAAGCTTCCCCTTCAATCTCAAAGCGTCGACGAGGAATACTTTTACGACTTGTTCATCTTGAAGAGGCTTGTACCCTAGGCACTTCATTCTCCATTACGCTCCCATCGGATCAGATAATAACATTGTCCCGTCAAGTGGCTACAATTGAGACTGATTCGTATTTAATTTCTCAGTTCTCACATTGCTTCCACTTGGATCATGATTTCTATCTATCCCATTATCTTGATCCAAGATCTCAAATAGGGAATAATTTTCACCTATTTCACCCTTTCTTGAAAATTCATTTTCTAAGAATGTGACATCCCGAGATTCAAATTCAGTCATACTTTCGCTTTCTTGCTCGCCTATAAACACATACTCTTTTGAGTATTTTGAGTATATTATGAAAATACTCTTTTTATCTCTAGGTCCTAATTTTTCATATTTATGAAAGAACACATGAGTATAAGCAGTACAACCCCAAAATTTAAGAAAGCTTATATTAGGTTTTCGACCTGTCCACAGCTCATATGGGGTGGAAGAGATTGACTTTGAAGGTACATGGTTATGGTGTTTCTTAGTGCATAAAATACACTCTCAGCATTTATTTCTTGCCCTTTCTATATGATCTCTTGGATCATCTTGTTAATCGTCTTTGCATGAGATATAATATCACTATTGTTATCTCATCTATAAGTGTGCAACTCCTCAATCTTCGTATTAAGTGCTCACCTTAGCCGACATGTACTCTCCTTATAGGTGTTTTCACATTACGCACATACCATTCTCTACTAGACCTTGGTCTCGATAATATTGTTCCTACAACAAATGTGGAATAATATGGATTACTAAAATCTATCATCACAGAATAATTACGAACATATCATAATAAAATACACCCAAAGTAAAAACATATAAGCACCTCTAGATTGACTCTTTTTTTGGTCAACGGTCAAGGATCAACAGTCAACGGGTCAACGAGTCAAATGGTCAACGGTCAAACTATCCCGCAAGCTAGGCCCGCCCGTCCGTGGCCTGGGCCGCGTGCCCATGGCCTTGGCCACGAGCCTATGGCCTCGATCAATGGCCTGGGCCGCGTCCCATGTCCTCGGCCAATGGCCTAGGCCACGTGCCCATGGCCTCAGCCAATGGCCTAGGCCATAGAGGCCATGGGCACGCAGCCGCGTTCCATGGCCTTGGCTAATGGCCTAGGCCATGTGCTCGCAGCCTAAGTCGCAGGCTCATAGCCTCGGCCACTTTTTTTTTTTTTTGTGAAACCGCCGTTGGTGACCAGCAGCTTCCAACCATCGCCGCGGCTACATCCAACCTCCATTCAAGACCTATAATAATTCAAAATTCTCGTATCAACGAGCACTTCGAATCGATCGAATAAAAAAAATTCTTTCATTTAAGACAAGAAAACCCCATGAATAGTAACTTCGAAAAATTGTGTTGAAGAATTTTCAAATTCGATGAAGAGAATCAATGCAAACAAGGTTGTGCAATCAGGAAAGCAAGTTAACAAGCTCTGATACCAATGAAGGGGAAACTAATTCCTCAGTTCTCAACGAAACACATGCGGAAGAACATGCCCTAACCTAACTTACATCACTAATCGAACAATACATCACACAAGGGACGTACCGTAATTGCCATGGATTAAGAGCCGTTTCGCAATTCGAAGAGATTCCACACTTCAATCGCAGATCAACAATGAAGAAGGAAAGCGTCGTGTGTCATCGTTCTCTTTTCGTCGATAACTGACGTGAGTTGTAAGAGAGAGAAAAAAAGATATCTTATCTTTCTCAAAAGAAAAAAGTGTCTTTTTAAACAAAAAAAAAATTGAACATGGATAACTGCTTAGTAGTTAATAATAGTGGGCATGAGGTGTGGTTCCCTACATGGGTGTCCACAACAAGCCCCAAGCACTCCAACACCTGCAAACACTCGACGCTAACGGTGAATGTAGAAACTCCGCGCAGCTTCTCAAAAAGTGAAGTTCCTTTAATAGGTTGTCGCTCTCGCCGCCTCAAAAACCTAAAACCTCAGCTTCCTCCAAAGAACATATGTCGTTGACCCTTATCACGGGACCACAACGAGTCCTTGATACCAGCAGTGACAGCAAATGCGAGGCCCAAATTGTCTGCCAAACGGTTATAGCACATGACCATTACCTCTTTCACACTTTTCGAATCTATGACAACGTTCCTGACGTGACTCCCCTTGACAATTTTCTTGAGGAGATCAGCACTCAACTGCACCGAGGACCTTAAGATAGGCCACCTAACACTAGAACCCAAGGGTGTAAATAAAAATAGGGCCATCTAATAATAGTTTCTTTTTTTCCCCCAATGAACTGCATGTTCATTAAACACTGCAAAAAAAAAAATCTGAATTTGAATTTGTCGACTCTTTTCTGTTTTTGAGTTAGGGATGACAGAATTTATCCGAAAACGAATATCAATACAATCACACAGAAGATAAAAGATTGATGACATATGAGATTACTCAGGTTCATCCCATAATAGGGCTACATCCTGTAAAGGGATTCCATTATATTTTTTCACTTGTTACAATGATTTCTCATACGAGTACAATATATATAACTTAAAAATAATGAGCCTAAAATCTTAATCTATCAGAAAACTCTTTAATTCCACAATAAACGCGTCTACTTAAACAAAAATCTAAACCCATATTGTTTCGGGGGCGCTGCCCCCGAGGCCCCGCTCGCTCACTAACAAGTGAGGCAGTTGTTTGCTCACCAAGAAGCGAGCGCAATGGTCCTATATCGTTGGTTTATACTTCGATTTCTCTAAGCTCACGTGAGCGTGCCTGGTGTGAGAAACAAGAGTCCTCGAAGTATTCACCAATTCCAACAAGGGAGAAAGAGAACCCCTCGGCCTTTTAATTAAATAGCAGGGAAATAAAATAATACTTTCATGAAATTAAATTAAACTTGGAACAAGTACGAGAAAGACTCTTTTTACTAGGTTCATAAGACAATAAAAGAATAACATCAATAATTTTTTGGTCAAATTCCTTTTCTTCCTTTGAATTTCGTGTTTTTGAAATTCCAATTAAAAAAATCGGGTTTAAAATGATAATTCCTCGGTTTTGTTGTTAGTTTTGGATTTTGATGCTTTATCAAATCCGTTGAACCCATTTACACATTGCTCTATTTCGAGCTAACAAGTCTCGATCGCATAATAAGTATTATCAGCTTTCATGCTTATAAATAGAGTACTATTAATTCTCATACGATAAGAAACCTAGACATCCCACACTTTGATATCTTGGCATAAATTTGCTAATTTCCACGAATGGACCACGTTACAAAAAGATCAGTACTCTTCTTTTGGCCACCTAGGACTTATTTGGTAACACTT
>JAGVVM010021729.1:0-10907 GCA_019149425.1 Psidium friedrichsthalianum
CTAGTATATGCCTTTTGTCCGGCTCATACTTTCTTAATCGATATGTGAATACGTTGTGCACCTATGACAAATTTGGCGGTAGAGCTAGGCGATAAGCTAAATTCCCATACATGTCTAGGATCTTAAAAGAGCCTATAAATCTCGGGCTCAACTTTCCTTTCTTTTCAATCGAGACAGCCCTCAGCATTGTAACACCTTCAAGAATACGTGATCTCTTACTTAGAACTCCAGTGGCCTTCGGTCTTGTCTGCTAGCTCTTTGGCGGCTCTAAGATGTTTTCAATTTTTCTCTAATCACTTTTACTGCCTTATCGACTGTTGAACTAACTCTGGGCCTATTATCCTTCTTTCGCCTACCTCATTCCAACATAGTGGAGTCCCTGCACACCCTGGCCATATAAGGCTTCAAATGGTGCCATCTTTAAGCCTACTGGTAGCTGTTATTGTATGCAAACTCCATCAGATGCAATTGATCCTCCCATCCTCCTTTAAAATATATCATGCACGCTGGCAACATATCTTCGAGTGCATGAATCGTTCTTTCAGTTTGTCCATCAGTTTGCGGATGATAGGCTGTACTAACCTCAATTCTGATCCCAATGCCGCCTGCAGACTTTTCCAGAATGTCATAGTAAACCTTGGATCACGATTCGACGTGATTGACACTGGTACGCCATGAAGACGGATGATCTGGTGCACATACATTTAGCTAACTTTTCTAAAGCAAAGTCCTTCCGTATGGCTATAAAATGAGTTGACTTTGGTCAACCTATCGACCACAACCCATATCAAATCATTGCCCCCTGGCTCCTTGGCAAACTCGTCATGAAGTCCATCGTGACGTGTTGCCTGTCCATTCAGGGATTTCTAACGGCTGAAACAATCCACTAGGCTTATAATTGCTGCTGCGCTTTACTTGCTGGCACGTCAAATGCTTAGCCACATACTTGGCTATATCCACTTTCATTCCATTCCACCAATAGTGTTGACGCAGATTCTGATTCATCTTTATGCTGCCGAGTGGATGCTATAACTACTTCGATGAGCTTCAGATAGAATTTCTTCTTTTAATTCAGCATCATTTGGTACGGCAAAGCCGTCCACGAAACTTCAAAATCCCATCTTCCATGACTTGGAACTCAGGCTTTCTCTTGGCTGCATCCATCGCCAATATCTTTTGAAGTTCAGGATCCGTAGGTTGTAGTTCCTTAATTTTTTACCTGAATCTCTGGTTCAATCCTTAACGTGGCCATTGAGGCTTGAGAGATGTCCAACCTCTATCTTGAATTCCGAGTCTCTTATTCCTTTCAGCAAGTCCACTCCTTAATCACCATCTGCGCGATGCTGGATTTCCTACTTAATGCATCCGCTACTCTATTTGCTTTTTCTAGATATATATATCTCGCATCATAGTCCTTTAGTAATTCCATCCATCTCTGCTGTCTCATGTTTAGGTCTTTCTGCGAAAATAGATATTTCAAACTCTGGTGATCCGTGTAGATTTGGAACCTTTCTCCAACCAAGTAATGCCTCCAATCTTCAGCGCAAATACGACAGTTGCAGTTCCAAATCGTGCGTTAGATAGTTCATCTCATGTGGTCTTAAACTGTCGAGATGCATACATCACTACTCGTCCATGTTGCATCAAGACACATCCAAGTCCTTTCAACGACGCATCACTATAATTTCAAACCTCCAGGTCCAGATGGAATCGTCAATACTGGCGCAGTCTCAACTTATGCTTGAGCTCTTGAAAACTTTCTTCACATTTATCTGTCCAATCAAACCTTGTTTCCTTTTTCAGTAGGCGCGTTATGGGAGTTGCTATCGCGAAAAACTTTTTGACGAAGCATCTATAATAGCTCGCCAATCCAAGAAAACTCCGCACTTCTGTAACAGATGTCGGCCTTAGCCATTTCTCAATCGCTTCATCTTCGACGGATCCACTGAGATTCCTTCACCTGAAATGATATGTCCAGCAATGCCACTCGATTAAGCCAAAACTCGCACTTACTAAACTTGGCATAAAGCGAGTGTTCTCTTTAAGGTCTGTAGAATTTGTTAAGATTGACCTCATGGTCCTCAGAGCTCTTCGAATACACTAGAATATCGTCTATGAACACGATGACGAACTGATCCAAAAACTCTTTGAACACACACGTTCATCATGTCCATAAAGCAGCTGGGGTATTCGTCAATCCAAAGGGCATAACTATAAACTCATAATGTCCAATATCTCGTCCTAATGCCCTCTTCGGCACATCTCTTTCTTGATCCTTAGCTTGATGGTAACCCATCCTTAAATCAATCTCGAGAACACCGATGCTCCTTGCAACTTACGAACAGATCATCTATCCTCGGCAAGGGATACTTATTCTTGATGGTTACCTGATTCAGCTGCCTATAGTCAATGCATAACCGCAATGACCCATCCTTTTTCCTTACAAAGAGCACTAGCGCACCCCATGGCGATGCGCTTGGAATGAATAAATCCTTTGTCCAATAACTCCTTCAGCTGCACCTTTAACTCTTTCAACTCCGACAGCGTCATCCTATAAAGTGCCTTCGAGATCGGCTCCGTTCGAGGGGCTAGTTCGATCACGAACTCTACTTCTCTTTTTGGTGGCAATCCTGGCAATTCTAGGGGAAAACATCTGAAAATCTCGTACTACTGGTACGTCCTCAAGCTTCACTTCTTTAGCCAAAGAATCCACACTAGGCCAGGAATCCAAGACATCCTTCGTCCATTAACTTGGTTGCCTCAAGTGACGATATCGAGGGATCGAGGTTCCTCCTTAATTTCCCAAAATTTCGTATCTAGAGTGACCCACTGGATTAAGGTGAATCACCCTGCTACTACAATCAATTGTGGCTCCATGCTTCACCAGTCAGTCCATTCCAACAATAACATCAAAATCATACATGGGCAAACACCACCAATCTATCAATTCTTCCCTACCACCACATACTATCTTACATGCGGGACAACCAAACAGAACAATCATAGTATCTTTCAATGAGGTTGCCACATGCAATAACACTTCTAACAGTTTCATCTCAACCCAGCCAATGCCACAAACTGCTCAGATATAAACGATGTGATGCTCCGGGATCAAATAAAGCATATGCAGCATGACCACAAAGAGAAACGGTACCTGTGATCATGCCGGCACGTGCTCTGCTTCCTTTCGAGCCACTGCATACACCCTGCCTTAGCTGGGGGTTTTATTTGGTTTCCTTGAGGAGCAGCTCCACTTGGGGTCGCTATGGCTGAAACTGAGTCCAAGGGCACGCTGTATATAGCTTTCTTGTTTGATGCCCCATTTGCCCACACGTAAAGCAGCTCCAGTCCACTCGGGCAAGGACCCTAGCATGCCTCCTTCCACACTCACGGTAGGCTATATTGGGAGAATAGCTCGGTTTCCTCCTAAATTTCCTCGAGCAGAGGGACAAACCTCGATTATCAATCTGCATCGACTCTCTTTCCAAAACTTTTGCTATCCCGGTCAGGCACAAACCGCGATCCAAATGCGGCAGGCCCTTTCCATCATGTCCCTTTCTATCTCTTGTGCCTCTCATAGATCGTACCATAATCCCTTAAACCATCGGGATCAAACTGACTACGGAGTTCCGGCTTCAGCCCATCACGGAACCTCCTAGCCTTATCCTAGGATTCTCTATCATCCTTTGGGCAAACTTCAACAATCTACAAACTCGGCTTTATATTGATCCACGGTCATCTAACCTTGCCGAAAGTCGCAAGAATTCTTCCATTTTCCTTTCTTGAGCAGCTCCGAGAAATACTTTCCATTGAACGCCTCACAAAAGCCGTCCAATTCTGCACTGCTCCTTCAGGAAACACTCTCTCTTGAGTAGCCTTCACCAATCACTGCTGTAACCCTGCAGCTGGTACACTACTATGTGACTTTTTCCTCTTTCGTGCATCCCCATAAAGCGAAAACCTTCTCTAACTCTCAATCTACTGGGACGCAACCTCAGGTCCTCCACTTCCATTGAACTTTGGCGGCTTTAACTTCAAGAACTGCTCGACCACTTGATGCATCTGTCGAGCTCCATTTTCGCCTCCCACATTCACATTCATTGCAGCTACTGCTGCCCCAGCTCAGGCCTGGCAAGCTCGGCAGCTCTTCCTCGAGCTGCCTACCCATCAAGTTTCCAATTTCCTCTAGGGCTTTCATGACCCTTCCATTCGAGGATTCCTTGCAGCCCTTGGGTGTTCAGTAGCTTGAGCAACTTCTGGGTTCTCGGCAGCTCCAGCCTGCGAGCTAGAACGCTCAGAACCTTTTCCTCTTCTACCTCTATACCGCTCATGCTTCTCAAACTTTCTCACTAAGACTTGTTATAATTCCACCAAGGAATTAGACTCAGTCCAACTACCCAGATTACTAATCCAGAATAGTAGGTCAAACAGCTATATAACCATAGCAATACAGGCTAACTAGTAAGTTATTTCACTTAACAACCACCTATGCCAAGCGATATCATGCAAAAGCATCTCTTAACCAAACCAAAACTCATAGTCTCTCTATCTATCTACCCAGTATCCATCACCCTTATCACTCCAAATCTCGAATACCCATTGGATCGAGCGACTTTGCTCTAACACCAAATCAACCAGGATGTCACCCCCTAGATCCATGAGCCAACCGACTTCTTTTCATGCTACACGATCGAATGGTTCACAAAATGATGGCCCAGGAAACTTGCCATAAACCAAATGACCTCAGAGCTCCAATAAGCAACGGAAATGAGCTCCTGTAATCACATATACAAAAGGGTAGATAGAGAGACAAATTAAAATCTTTACAGTAAACCAAGCCTTATATTACATCTCATATACAATATTTGCATACAATCGATAGGATGATGTCACCTATACACAAATCAAAACTTCAGTCTACCCCTACTCCATACATCAGGCTATATACTTGGGTTTGCGACCTGCGATTTCCTCCCCCATTTACCTATACGGTACTTTTATATCTTATGTACATCCTCTCTATCTGATCCAAAAATGACTGAGTCGCAGTCAGACGATTTCCTTCGGATCCCGTATCTTAATCAGTATTGCTTTACTGCGGGCGTCGGGGTTTCTGAAAGCCTAAATTACCTATGAGAACAAATCGTAGTAAGTCTAACCTCTAATCCCCCTCCATAGGATACCAAACAACCCAGACCAAATTCTCAGGTCCCACTTAGGCCCAAAATCACTAGCCAAATTCTATACTAAAAGTAGTTACAAAATTTAGAAAATCGCCATAGAGTGATTGGGCATGTAATCGTTAAATAAGGTCCATCAAGACCACACAAATCTAAATAACACAAAAGTAACACAACCAGTTAATGACTTAATAAAGGCAAATTAAACTTTCCATTAAAAGCACGTCCAATCCAGGACAATCATAACCATCACTATGTATGCCATTCTTAAATATTAAGCATGGCATACATAGTGATTGTTTTATTGATTGTCCTGGATTGACGTGCTTTTAATGGAAAAGTTTAATTGCCTTTATTAAGTCATTAACTGGTTGTGTTTACTTTTTGTGTTTTTATTTAGATTTTGTGTGGTCTTGATTGGATCTATTATAAACGATTTACATGCCCAATCACTCTATGGCGATTTTTTCTAATTTGAACTACTTTTGAGTAATCGAGATTTGCCTAGTGATTTTGAGTGCCTAAGTGGGACCTGAGCATTTGTCTGGGTTGTTTGGTATCCTATGAGGGGATTAGAGGTTAGCGTTTTACTAGATTTGTTCTCATAGTAATTTAGTTGCTTTCAGAACCCCGACGCCCGCAGTAAATGCAATACTGATAAATAATGGATCCCGAAGGAAATCGTGACTGCGACTCAGTCATTTTTTGATCAGATAGAGAGATGTACATAAGAATAAAAGACCGTAGTAGGTAAATGTGGGAGGAAAAGCGGTAGCAACCCCACATTTATAGCCTGGATGTATGGAGTAGGGTTACTGAAGTTTTTGATTTGTTGTAATAGGTGACATCATCCTATCGATTGTATGCAAATATTTTATATGAGCATGTAATATAAGGCTTGGTTTACTGTAAAGATTTAATTTGTCTCTCTATCTACTCCTTTTTGTATATGTGATTACAGGAGCTCGTTTCCGTTGCTTATGAGCTTTGAGGTCGTTTGGTTATGGCAAGTTTCCTGGGCCTCTTTTCGTGAACCATTCGATCGTGTTACATGACAAGAATGTCCCGTGGCTCATGTTTTTAGGGGGTGACACCTGGTTTTGATTTTGGTGTTAGGCGAAGTCAGCTCGATCCAATGGGTAGTTCGAGATTTGGAGTGATAAGGATGATGGATACTGGATTATAGATAGAGAGACTATGAGTTTTTGTTTGGTTTAAGAGATGCTTTTGCATGTTCGCTTGGCGCAAATGGTTGTTAAGTGTGAAATAACTGTACTAGTTAGCCTGTATTGCTTATGGTTATGTAGCTGTTTGACCTACCTATCTGGAGTAGTAATCTGGTGTAGTTGGACTGAGTCTATTCCCTTGGTGGAATTATAGCAGGTCTCAGTGAGAATGTTTTGGAAACATAAGCGGTAGAAGGAGAAGAGGAAAAGGTTCTGGAGTAGCTAGCTCGCAATCTGGAGCTACCGAGAACTGGAAGTTGCTCAAGCTACTGAACCCCCAAGGGCTGCAGAATCCTCGAATGGAATGGGTTATGAAAGCCCTAGAGGAAATTGGAAACTTGATGGGCAGCAAGCTCGAGGAAGAGCTGCCGAGCTTGCCAGACCGTTGAGGCAGCAGTGGCTATAATGAATGTGAATGTGTGAGGCGAAAATAGAGCTCGACAGATGCATCAAGTGGTCGAGCAGTTCTTGAAGTTAAAGCCGCCAAAGTTCAATGGAAGTGGAGGACCTGAGGTAGCGTCCCAATGGATTGAGAGTTGGAGAAGGTTTTGCTTTATTGGGATGCACGAAGGAGGAAAAAGTCACATTGGTAGTTTACCAGCTGCAGGGTACAGCCAATGATTGGTGGAAGGCTACTCAAGAGAAGTGTTTCCTGAAGGAATAGTGCAAATTGGACGGCTTTTTTGTGAGGCGTTCAATGGAAAGTTATTTCTCGGAGACTGCTCAAGAAAGGAAAATGGAAGAATTCTTGCGACTTCGGCAAGGTCAGATAACCTTGGATCAATATGAAGCCGAGTTTGTAGGGTTGTTGAAGTTTGCCCAAGGATGATAGAGAATCCCTTAGATAAGGCTAGGAGGTTCCGTGATGGGCTGAGCCAAAACTCCGTAGTCAGTTGATCTCGACTGGTTTAAGGGATTATGGTACGATCTATGAGAGGACACAAGAGATAGAAAGGGACATGATGGAAAGGGCTCCGCATTTGGATTCGGTTTGTGCCTGGCCGGATAGCAAAAGTTTTGGAAAGAGACCGATGATGATTGACAATCGAAGGTTTGTCCCTCCTGCTCAAGGAAATTTAGGGAAACCGAGCTTTCTCCAATATAGACTGTCGAGAGTATGGAAGAAGGCATGCTAAGGGTCCTTACCCGAGTAGGACAGGAGCGTGCTTTACGTGTGGAAATTGGGGCATCAAACAAGAAGCTATCTACAGCGTGCCCTTGGACCTTAGTTTCAGCCATAGCGACCCCAAGTTGGAGCTGCTCCTCAAGGAAACCAAAATAAACCCCCAGCATAAGGACGGGTGTATGCAGTGGCTCGAAAGGAAGCAAAGCAACGTGCCGGCATAATCACAGGTACCGTTTCTCTCTGTGGTCATGTTGCATATGCTTTATTTAATCCGGAAGCATCACATTCGTTTATATATCTGAGCATTTGTGGAATTTGGCTGGTGTTGAATGAAACTGTTAGAAGTGTTATTATATGTGGCAACTCATTGAAGGATACTATGATTGTTTTGTTTGGTTGTCCCGCATGTAATTGGTATGTGGTGTAGGGAGAATTGATAGATTTGGCGTATTGCCCATGTATGATTTTGATGTTATTGTTGGAATGGACTGACTGGTAAAGCATGGAGCCACATTGATTGTAGTACATGGTGATTCACCTTAATCCAGTGGTCACTCTAGATACAAAATTTTGGGAAATTCAGGAGGAACCTCGATCCCTCGAATATCATCACTTGAGGCAACCAGTTAATGGACGAAGGATGTCTTGGATTCTTGCCTTAGTTGTGGATTCTTTGGCTAAAGAGTGAAGCTTGAGGATGTACCATTAGTACGAGATTCCAGATGTTTTCCCCTGAAAATTACCAAGATTGCCACTAAAAACAAAAGAGTCGTACAGTTCGTCGATTGAACTAGCCCCTGGAACGAAGCCGATCTCGAAGGCACTTTATAGATGACGCTGTCTGAGTTGAAGAGTTAAAGGTGCAGCTGCAAGAGTTATTGGATAAAGGATTTATTCATCCAAGCGCATCCCTATGGGGTGCGCGAGTGCTCTTTGTAAGGAAAAAGGCAAGTCATTGCGGTTATGCATTGACTATAGGTAGCTGAATCAGGTAACCATCAAGAATAAGTATCCCTTACCAAGGATAGATGATCTGTTCGTAAGTTGCAAGGAGCGTTAGTGTTCTCGAGGATTGATTTAAGGATGGGTTACCATCAACTAAAGATCAAGAAAGAGGATGTGCCGAAGACGGCATTTAGAACGAGATATTGGCATTATGAGTTTTAGTTATGCCCTTTGGATTAACGAATGCCCCAGCTGCTTTTATGGACATGATGAACCGTGTGCTCAAAGAGTTTTTGGATCATTCGTTATCGTGTTCATAGTCGACATTCTAGTGTATTCGAAGAGCTCTAAGGATCATGAGCTCCATCTTAACACAATTCTACGGACCTTAAGAGAACACTCGCTTTATGCCAAGTTCAATAAGTGTGAGTTTTGGCTTAATCGAGTAGCATTTCTTGGACATGTTATTTCTGGAGAAGGAATCTCAGTGGATCCGTCGAAGATTGAAGCGGTTGAGAAATGCTAAGGCCGACATCTGTTACAGAAGTGCGGAGTTTTCTTGGATTGGCGCTATTATAGACGCTTCGTCAAAAAGTTTTTCGCTATAGCAACTCCCATAACGCGCCTGCTGAAAAAGGAAACAAGGTTTGATTGGACAGATAAATGTGAAGAAAGTCTCCAAGAGCTCAAGCATAAGTTGATGACTGCGCCAGTATTGACGATTCCATCTGGACCTGGAGGGTTTCAAATTTATAGTGATGCGTCGTTGAAAAGACTTGGATGTGTCTTGATGCAACATGGACGAGTAGTGGTGTATGCATATCGACAGTTAAGACCACATGAGATGAACTACCTAACGCACGATTTGGAACTAGCAACGTCGTATTTGCGCTAAAGATTTGGAGGCATTACTTGGTTGGAGAAAGGTTCCAAATCTACACGGATCACCAGAGTTTGAAATATCTTTTTTCGTAGAAAGACCTAAACATGAGGTAGCAGAGATGGATAAATTACTAAAGGACTATGATTGCGAGATATTATATCATCCAGAAAAAGCAAATAGAGTAGCGGATGCATTAAGTAGGAAATCCAGTATCGCGCAGATGGTGATTACGGAGTGGACTCTGCTGAAAGGAATAAGAGACTCAGAGTTCAAGATAGAGGTTGGACATCTCTCAAGCCTCATGGCCACGTTAAGGATTGAACTAAGATTCAGGTAAAAATTAAGGAACTACAACCTACGGATCTTGAACTTCAAAATATTAGTGATGGATGCAGCCAAGAGAAAGCCTGAGTTCCAAGTCATGGAAGATGGGATTTTGAAGTTTCGTGGACGGCTTTGCGTACTAAATGATGCTGAATTAAAAGAAGAAATTCTATCTAAGGCTCATCGAAGTAGTTGTAGCATCCACCTCGGCAGCATAAAGATGTATCAGAATTTGCGTCAACACTATTGGTGGAATGGAATGAAAGTGGATATAACCAAGTATGTGGCTAAGTGTTTGACGTGCCAGCAAGTAAAGGCGCAGCATTATAAGCCTAGTGGATTGTTTCAGCCGTTAGAAATCCCTGAATGGACATGGCAACACGTTACGATGGACTTCATGACGAGTTTGCCAAGGAGCCAGAGGGGCAATGATTTGATATGGGTTGTGATCGATAGGTTGACCAAGTCAGCTCATTTTATAGCCGTGCGGAAGGACTTTGCCTTAAGAAGTTAGCTGAATTGTACGTGCACCAGATCATCCGTCTTCATGGCGTACCAATGTCAATCACGTCGAATCGTGATCCAAGGTTTACTATGACATTCTGGAAAAGTCTGCAGGCGGCATTGGATCAGAATTGAGGTTAGTACAGCCTATCATCCGCAAACTGATGGACAAACTGAAAGAAACAATTCATGCACTCGAAGATATGTTGCCAGCGTGCATGATATATTTTAAAGGAGGATGGGAGGATCAATTGCATCTGATGGAGTTTGCATACAATAACAGCTACCAGCAGAGCTTAAAGATGGCACCATTTGAAGCCTTATATGGCAGGTGTACAGGACTCCACTATGTTGGAATGAGGTAGGCGAAAGAAGATAATAGGCCCAGAGTTAGTTCAACAGTCGATTAAGGCAGTAAAAGTGATTAGAGAAAAATTGAAAACATCTCAGAGCCGCCAAAGAGCTATGCAGACAAGACACGAAGGCCACTGGAGTTCTAAGTAAGAGATCACATATTCTTGAAGGTGTTACCAATGCGAGGGCTGTCTCGATTTGAAAAGAAAGGAAAGTTGAGCCCGAGATTTATAGGCTCTTTTAAGATCCTAGAATGCATTGGGAATTTAGCTTATCGCTATCTCTACCGCCAAATGTCATAGGTGCACAACGTATTCCACGTATCGATGTAAGGAAGTATGAGAGCCGGAAAAAGTCATTACTAA
>JAGVVM010021731.1:0-10121 GCA_019149425.1 Psidium friedrichsthalianum
GATGCAAGTTGAAAAGTCAGAGGTTTGTACTCTTTCCTGCTTCAGGATTTAGGAAACCGAAGTTCTCCAAGATATTAAATTGGAAAAGGCCCAAGTGCTAGAAAGAAGGGTATCTTACACCATGTAGACAGAGCGTGCATTTACTGTGGAAATGGGGGAATCAAAACGAGCTATCTACTACCTGCCCTTGACCTTAGTTTCAGCCATATCGACCTCCAAGTTTGGCTGCTCCCTCAAAGAAACCAAATAAACCCCCAGCATGACGTGTTCAGTGGCTCGAAAGGAGGAAAGCTACGTGCCCGCATATCACACAGTACCCTTTCTCTCTGTGCCCATGTTTCATTGCTTTTATTTAATCCCGAAGATCAGTCGTTTATATCTGACAGTTGTGGCATTGGCTGGTGTTGAGATGAACTGTTATAATTGTTATTATTGGCAACCTCATTGAACGATACTATGTTTTTTATTTGGTTTGTCCCCATATAATTGGTATGTGGTGTACAGAGAATTGTATAGATTGGCGGTATTGCCCATGTATGATTTTTGAGTATTGTTGGATGGACTACTAATGAAAATCTGAGCCCCATTATTGTATGTAGCTGGTGATTCAGTTATCGCAGTGGGTCACTCTTAGATCAAAATTTTGGGAACATTAAGGACGGAACCTCTAGCCCTCGAATATCATCACTAGGCAACCGTTAATGACGAAGGATATCTTGGATTCTTGCCTTATTGTGGATTCTTTGGCTCAGAGTGAAGCTTGGGATTACCAAGTAGTACAATTTTTCAGATGTTTTCCCCTATAAATCACCAGATTGCCAACCAAGAGTGGTACAGTTCGTGATTGAACGAGCCCCTCGAACGCAGCCGAGCTCCGAAGTCACGTTATAGATGAGCTGTCGAGTTGAAGAGTTAAGGTGCACTGCAGAGTTTTGGTAAATGATTTATTCATCCAAGTGCAACACGATGGGTCGCGCGAGTGCTCTTTGGAGGAAAATGGCAAGTCATTGCGGTTGTGCATTGACTATAGGATGCTGAATCAGGTAACCATCAAGAATATTATCCCTTACCAAGGATAGATGATCTGTTCGACTAGTTGCAAGGAGCATTGTGTTCTCGAGGATTGATTTAAGGATGGGTTACCATCAACTAAAGATCAAGAAAGAGAGATGTGCCGAAGACGCATTTAGAACGAGATATTGGCATTATGAGTTTATAGTTATGCCCTTTGGATTAACGAATGCCCCAGCTGCTTTTATGGACATGATAAACCGTGTGCTCAAAGAGTTTTATCATTCGTTATCGTGTTCATAGTCGACATTCTAGTGTATTCGAAGAGCTCTAAGGATCATGAGATCCATCTTAACACAATTCTACGGACCTTAGAACACTCGCTTTATGCCAAGTTTAATAAGTGTGAGCTTTGGCTTAATCGAGTAGCATTCCTTGGACATGTTTTTTCTGGAGAAGGAATCTCAGTGGATCCGTCGAAGATTAAAGCGGTTAGAAATGGCCAAGGCGACATCTGTTACAGAAGTGCGGAGTTTTTTGGATTGGCGAGCTATTATAGACGCTTCGTCAAAAAGTTTTTCGCTATAGCAACTCCCATAACGCTCCTGCTGAAAAAGGAAACAAGGTTTGATTGGACAGATAAATGTGAAGAAAGTCTCCAAGAGCTCAAGCATAAGTTGATGACTGCGCCAGTATTGACGATTCCATCTAGACCTGGAGGGTTTCAAATTCATAGTGATGCGTCGTTGAAAAGACTTGGATGTGCCTTGATGCAACATGGACGAGTAGTGATGTATGCATATCGACAGTTAAGACCATATGAGATGAACTACCTAACGCACGATTTGGAACTAGCAACTGTCGTATTTGCGCTAAAGATCTGGAGGCATTACTTGGTTGGAGAAAGGTTCCAAATCTACACGGATCACCAGAGTTTGAAATATCTATTTTCATAGAAAGACCTAAACATGAGGTAGCAGAGATGGATAAAATTACTAAAGGACTATGATTGCGAGATATTATATCATCTAGAAAAAGCAAATAGAGTAGCGGATGCATTAAGTAGGAAATCCAGTATCGCGCAGATGGTGATTACGGAGTGGACTTTGCTGAAAGGAATAAGAGACTCAGAATTTAAGATAGAGGTTGGACATCTCTCAAGCCTCAAGGCCACGTTAAGGATTGAACTAGAGATTCAGGTAAAAATTAAGGAACTACAACCTACGGATCTTGAACTTCAAAAGATATTAGTGATGGATGCAGCCAAGAGAAAGCTTGAGTTCCAAGTCATGGAAGATGGGATTTTGAAGTTTCGTGGACGGCTTTGCGTACTAAATGATGCTGAATTAAAAGAAGAAATTCTATCTAAGGCTCATCGAAGTAGTTGTAGCATCCACCTCGGCAGCATAAAGATGAATCAGAATTTGCGTCAACACTATTGGTGGAATGGAATGAAAGTGGATATAACCAAGTATGTGGCTAAGCATTTGACGTGCCAGCAAGTAAAGGCGCAGCATTATAAGCCTAGTGGATTGTTTCAGCCGTTAGGAATCCCTGAATGGACATGGCAACACGTTACGATGGACTTCATGACGAGTTTGCCAAGGAGCCAGAGGGGCAATGATTTGATATGGGTTGTGATCGATAGGTTGACCAAGTCAACTCATTTTATAGCCATGCGGAAGGACTTTGCTTTAGAAAAGTTAGCTAAATTGTACGTGCACCAGATCATCCGTCTTCATGGCGTACCAATGTCAATCACGTCGAATCGTGATCCAAGGTTTACTATGACATTCTGGAAAAGTCTGCAGGCGGCATTGGGATTAGAATTGAGGTTTAGTACAGCCTATCATCCGCAAACTGATGGACAAACTGAAAGAACAATTCATGCACTCGAAGATATGTTGCCAGCGTGCATGATATATTTTAAAGGAGGATGGGAGGATCAATTGCATCTGATGGAGTTTGCATACAATAACAGCTACCAGCAGAGCTTAAAGATGGCACCATTTGAAGCCTTATATGGCAGGGTGTGCAGGACTCCACTATGTTGGAATGAGGTAGGCGAAAGAAGGATAATAGGCCCAGAGTTAGTTCAACAGTCGATTAAGGCAGTAAAAGTGATTAGAGAAAAATTGAAAACATCTTAGAGCCGCCAAAGAGCTATGCAGACAAGACACGAAGGCCACTGGAGTTCTAAGTAAGAGATCACGTATTCTTGAAGGTGTTACCAATGCGAGGGCTGTCTCGATTTGAAAAGAAAGGAAAGTTGAGCCCGAGATTTATAGGCTCTTTTAAGATCCTAGAATGTATTGGGAATTTAGCTTATCGCCTAGCTCTACCGCCAAATTTGTCATAGGTGCACAACGTATTCCACATATCGATGTTAAGGAAGTATGAGCCGGACAAAAGTCATATACTAGATCATGAAGTCATCAAAGTGGACGATCGAGCCTCATATGTGGAAAGACCAATACGGATTGAGGATTGAAGGAAACATGTTTTGAGAAACAAGACGATTCCGTTAGTCAAAGTGATCTGGGAACACCATGGGATAGAAAGCACCACGTGGGAAAGCGATGATGAAATGAGGCATTTGTATCCTTCTCTATTTGAGTAGACGAGTGTGTTAGTAGTTTATTGTAAATTTCGAGGACGAAATTTTTGTAAGGGGGGAAGAATTTTGACATTCTGAAATTCGACCCTTTTCGAAATTTGAATATAGAATGGTTATTTCATAAATGTGCTATAAATGGATCTCAGTCAAAACTGATCACTTCAGGATAACTAACCGAAAGGGAAAGGTTAGCTAGGAATATAAGAACATTGACCAAATGGTCGATACGTATGACTCCTAAAGGCCACTCATTAGTTTGAGAATTTATTTAAAGTTGTCATCTTATGAATGAGGCCTCGAATTGAGTTTCGAAATAGGACAATTGACTCTCATGAGGTCACAGTTATGAATTTTGACATTGCCTAGGAAGGTGTAAAATGTGCAGATTGGTCTCAGAATCCTAAGTGAAAAAGGACAAAATTGAAAATTTCTGTCTTGCCCCCAATTTTAGCTAGAATCTATGACATGAGGGTAGGAATATTTTTAGCAAGACTAGAAAGATTGTATGATGAAATCCTAAGTCTTTTCCGATCACGATTGAGCCAAATTAGTACTGATTGAGCCCCTATCGATCCTGAAATTTCACGATTTTCGAGAAATGTCTCATTTGTCATCTTTTTTACCAATTTGACCATTTAACTGAAATTATTGAGGCCCAATCCCTATCGGTCCAAAAATTCACTGATAGTTCAAAAAATCAATCGATTCATTCAGCTTTGTATCGTTTTCAATGAATAGTAACTCCAATAATTGAGCTCCAAAGTCATAAAATCCTCTCTCTCTCTCTCTCTCTCTCTCTCTCTCTCTCTCTCTCTCTCTCTCTCTCTCTCTCTCTCTCTCTCTCTCTCATTTGACCAGTCAAATCACTCTCTCTTCCCTCAGGCTAACGATCTACCTATCTCTCCCTCTCTCGATTTTCCCCTGCTACTGCCCACCCCACAGCCAACTTTAACTGGCTACCGACGGAAATCCAACCGTTGTATTTTCATGATTTTTGGATATATCATAGTCCTATCCGAGATGAGTTCATAGAACTTTGTTTCACTTTGATCTTATATGATTTGAGCATTCTCGTCGTGGTCGTCGAAAACTGTTTTCTGTAGCTGATTTTGTGTTTTGTTTGCTGTTGAAATATTTTGAACTTGGTGACTTAGGGAGCTTATATTCATGTCATAATCTTATTGTCTAGCTCGATTTGGCCTCAGTTTAGCCCTTGATCAACCCCGGTTTGGACTAAATCCATCGGAATCCGTCGTCGTCGTCATCACCGCCGTACACCGCCGGTCACCGCCACTTCTCAGCCACATCCTCAGCCCTGTTTCAACTTTGTTTAGGTAATTTAAACTTCTAGACTTCACTCATGATGTTAGGCATGCCATGGATTAGTTCTAGGGACCGATTCGTGGTAAATCGATTTAGAAAATTTTATCGAATCGGTGTTTATTTGAGGCGATTGAATCTATGGTGGGCTGTGATGGATTGATTAAGCTTGAAATGTTGCTATCTTTGTTTAATAGAGGTTGATATGGATGGTTGACGTGGGTCTCACGAGGATCAAGTACCGAAAATTGGGTTTTTTGAGCATTTTCTACAAAAAAAGGACAAATAGTAATTTGAAATCACTGTTCACGAATCATGTGCACTGTTCATGAGCTGCCACGTTTAATTAGGGTCTGAGAGTGACAAGTCTTGTGGGTCTATGTGTATTGATTTGATAACTTCGATTTTTAACGTGGATCTTTTTCATAAAAATGTGACAATTTGGGTTTATAAATGAGTTGATTGGCTTGGCCAATTTGGTCGAATATGTGGATTGGATATTTGAACTCCTATTTGAAATGTGGCCTAATGTACTTGGCCAATGATTTCTGTCCAAATGAATTTAAAGGATTTTATTGCCTGAAAGGCGAGTGTGATGGTTTTTGCATGTTTGATTGCATATCATCTACGACTTGGTGAATACGTAGCCATGATGTCACTTGGCGTAATATGTACCCATGGAGGAGGGCCCTGAGGTGCTTATACGACACGAGGAATTAGAGAGATAAGTATGCCGACTTGAGGTGCATATATGACACGGGTCGAGACATCGTGCGTCCTGAGGTGTTTGACGTGGGGTAGCTGGAGTGATAAGGTGCCAATCTGAGGCATCCATATGCGGGTTGAGGCACAGACCTGAGGCGTCTACGACGCTGGTCGAACCTAATGTGCCAATATGACGCGGGTCCAATTGGCTTTGAAGCCGAGGCTCAAGATTGAACATGCATGCATGAGTGATTGCTATGATTGTCCTGGATTGGATGTGTTTTTAAAGGAAAGTTTAATTGCCTTTATTGAGCCATTAACTAGTTGTGTTACTTTTGTATTATCTGGATTTTGTGTGGTCCCGGATTGGACCTGTTATAAACAGTTTACATGTTTGGCCACTCTGTGGTGAGTTTTCTAAATTTGAACTACTTTGAAGTAATCGAATTTGGCCTAGTGATTTTGAGTGCCTGAGTTGGGACCTAAGAATTTGGTCTGGATTTATTTGGCGTCCTGAGGAGGGGATTAGGGATTAGCTTGCTGAAAATTGTTCTCATATGTGATTTCATTGCTTTTAGTACCCCGACCCCTACAATGAATGCAATACCGATAAAACAGAGGATCCCGAAGGAAATCGAGACTGCAACTCATTCATTTTTAGGACCAGATGGAGGGATGTATATAAGATATAAGAGTACCGTATAGGCAGATGTAGGAGGAAGGCAGTGGCAACCCCACATGTATAAAGACTGGATGTATGGAGTAGGGTGACTGAAGTTTTGATTTGTGTATAGGTGACTTCATCCTATCAATTATATGTGAATATTGTATATGAAATGTAATATAAGGTTTGGCTTGCTGTAACGGTTTAATTTCTCTCTATTTTTGTATATGTGATTAAAGGAGCTCGTTTCCGTTGCCTATGGAGCTTTGAGGTCATTTGGTTACAGCGAGTTTCCTGAGCCCATCGTTTTTGTGAACCATTTGATTGTATAGGTATGATAGGAATGTTGTGTGGCTTGTGGGTTCAGGGCGTGACAAAAGATATGTTTGTCCCCCCTCGTGTCCTCAATTTTATTTTCTTTCTTGTTTTTACTTTATTCGACCGAGTCTTGCCATACTCACGTCATGAGCTGTGAGATTTACTCTTCCCTTTTCATATTTGGCACCCCCAACAATTGTGCACCCCAAGAAATTTTATGATATAATTACCCATTTGCTTCTCAAATTTGATCAACTAACATAATCTGTCCATTTTTAGCACCCCATGTGCATATGCAAAATATTGGCCATTTTAAATGATTAATTGACTTGGCCATACTTTCAATCCATGGGCTCAGTTCAATTAGTTAGTTATGTTTAAAGCCATAAGTCTGTCCACCATTGGTCCCATTAAAATGTACCATTTATGAGTTTATCTATATGTTCCTTGAACTATATGGAATTAAAGGATATTTTCTTGCTAGGGGTTGGGGTCGATTCTTAATTTTCTATGCAATAAATTCCTAAAATGATTAGCCAAAATCTAGGTGGCGACAATGCACAATGCTTCTAATCTGTGGATTGGCAGAGAGCGTAGATACTTCATTTCATGTGGATGTGGATTGGCCTCACTGTTCTTGGTCTGGTCATTCACAAGCTCCTCCCTGTCTCCATTTTGCAGTGTTTTCTTAGCTCATCGCATGGGGACCATCCCACCTCTCAAAGCACTCACGAAAGCTACCTCTACATCATTAGTTTCTTATTTCCCAATTGAATATCGTATCGCTTTTAAACAGAAGATACCAGACAAGAGTGCCAAACTCGGGAAAGCTCATTTGAATGTGTCAAGAGCTATAGTTATAGGGACTATTGATTCATTTTTTGCTCCACATTGAGGAAAAGCAACAAAGCCTTTGCCCAAGGCAAGTCCGGAGCTACTTTGGAAAGTAGCATTCTTAGAATGCAAATAGAATTTTTTTTTTCCTCTTCCAACTTTGACCTAGCTCTACATTCATAATTTCATTAATGTCTTTGAAAACCCTAATTGGTTGGTGAAGGCCTTAGCTTCCGAGCCAAATCAAGCGCCCTCGCCTAGAGTCCAGCAACCTTAGGCAACGCTTGGTGTTTGGCAAGCTCAAGTGACACCTAAGCCGGTGGTTGAGTTCGGTCAGCAAATAGTTTGAGATTTTCCTTTTTAAAGTACATATTAGAAAAGTGATTCATAATGTGCGGTTTTTACCAAATGCTGTTAAAGTCAAAGTTGCTTCCCTATGTATTTGTAAAATACACTACCAAACACTACTTGTGTTTTGGAAAAACCCCTTTAAGCCAAAGACATTTGCATTTTCCCAAAAACATTCTTTCAAAACTAAACCAAACAGGCCCTATCTCAAATGTGAAAGAAGCTTGGTCCCTATCTCAAATGTGGGATTCTCCTGTTACACTTGTAATGAAATTCTACGGGACCCAGTCCAGCGGGAGAGCTTTCATTAGGCCCTTTCCAACTCAGTAGCATCACTCTCACTGAATTAGAATCACAGCGAATGACCGTGGAGGAGGAGGACTTAGGTATATAGCTGAAGAAAAAAATATGTCTGTATGCCGGCCTTTGTTGTTGTACCTGGTGTTATTGCTGCAACCTCCTCATTTTTCAGGTAAGAGAAACCCTTCTTTCCTTTCCAACAGCTACTACTCGTATCACGTTATTTTAATTGCAGGGTATTCTGAGATGTGGTTACTCAGTCACATTGAACAATGATGTAGATGACTATAATATGATGAAGACTATGCAAAGTAGGTTAGGTTTCCATTTCTGTTCGATATCATAATAGTGTACTAAGACCGTCGTATGCATAAGTCAAATATGAAATATCTTTGACATTGATCAAGAAAATGAACCACACATAGTATACTATATGAATATGTTCCAACGTCACATTTCTCACAGACTCCTTTGTTTTTGCTTTGTTCGAAATCAACTAGGAAAAAAAAAAAAGAGGGGGTTGTTTTTTTTGTTTGTGTTGTGGGGGTGTTTTTTTTTTGGGGGGGGGGGGGAGATTGGGGGTGGAGAAGTAGGGGCGCTCTGGCCAGAGGAGCAATGATCAACCACTAAGACAAAACAAAATTCAAATCGTAAGCAAAGCATATTGGGAAATGCCTAAAGCAATCGTTGACGGTTCGGCACTTGATCTTTTTCTTCCAACCATGACATTACATTGGCAATGGATTGACGAGCAGACAAGTCACGAACTCTTTGAAATTGGTCCCAGCATTGACGTAGTGATCCGTTTTATCTCATATACCGCGTGCGTGGCTCGTGCGAGATTGATAACTCGCATGAGGACCGCCATGGGTACGACAGTCGGACGGAGCAGCCCTTCGTTAATGTCCTTCCATGCATCGACCACCAGTTTACACAGCTCCTCATTTGCCTTTTCCTCCGTAGCTCCATGTTGTTTCATGAAACACTCCACTGAAGATGCAACGTGACCTCTCTCTTGCTCAAACTATTGAAAAAAATATATATCGCGAAAGTTAATTTCTTCTCCAATTGATTAAAACCTACAAGACAAAACTCATAGATAAATCAATTTTGTTCAGTTCAATCGTGTAGCTTTTTTATACCTTGTGTCCAGCAATGTCGTTCATGATCCGGCCGACTGCTCGTGCACCGTTCACTATCTTGGGGTAGCTGTATACCCACTCAAAAGCATCTTTTGTTACAACATCTCCCATTCCCAAAAACGATGTCACAAACGTTAGTTCACAGCCAATGCTAGTTAATGCAATGGGTAGGTACTCCTCCATCGTTGGTACGTGGCTTTGGTGGAACCATCTGGCTTCGGCCAAGTACGTTCTCACTTGAATGTTCATCTAAGAATTCATTATCAAACGTAAAGATACGTCAACATTCGAGCTTTAAATGTATTTGGTGGACCTAGATATATGGCCATCTCCAATCCTTATCGGAAAAACTCGATGTTCTACTTCAAGGGGACAAAGTAAAGATCGCATTTGATTGATCGAACTGTCTAATGGCTTACCGCTTCTTTAAAATAGAAGAGGCGGTATGATCTTCCTCTTTTGGTCACTTCGTAGCGGATTTCATCAGAAAAATCAAGAAGCGCCTTGTGGAATACTTGCATGCGCTTTGGCAATCCTTTTTTGGCATCT
Source organism: Psidium friedrichsthalianum (assembly GCA_019149425.1). NCBI lineage: Eukaryota > Viridiplantae > Streptophyta > Magnoliopsida > Myrtales > Myrtaceae > Psidium > Psidium friedrichsthalianum. The sequence goes on from JAGVVM010021731.1 coordinate 9,809, forward strand.
TCATCCCACCTGAGTTCAAGTTTAGAAGATATAAAACTTGACTCTAATCAACAGCCGATCACATTATAATAAATAAGTTTAGAATCGGTAAATTGAGAAAAGCCTCAGAGTGTCCAATGTACCTTGAATTGCTTCTGTGAACAGTTCTAGTTCTTCCCATTTGCCATAGACATCGTAGATGTCGTCAAGAATGGAAAGAAAAACCAGCATTTTGGTAACTATTGCTCTAGCAATCGCATACTCCGGCTCGAAATAAACCCCTACCATCCAGACATACAGCTCTGCAAGCCTATCTCTAGCAAATGGGAACTCC
>JAGVVM010021733.1:0-12899 GCA_019149425.1 Psidium friedrichsthalianum
GGAAGAGGACTCAGGTTTATGGCTGAAGAGAAAAGTATGTCTGTACGCCGGCCTTTGTAGTCGTACCCGGTGTCATTCCTGCTTGACCTCCTCATTTTTCATGTAAAAGAAACCCTTCTTTCCTTTCCAACAGTACTCCTCCCATCACGTTATTTTGAAATTTATGATTGCAGGGTCATTCTGAGATGTGATTACTCAGTCACATTGAACAATGATGTAGATGAGTGTAATATGATGAAGACTATGCAAAGTAGGTTAGGTTTCCATTTCTAATCGATATCGTAATAGCATAGTAAGACCGTCGTATACATAAGTCAAATATGAAATATATTTGACAATGATCAAGAAAATGAATCACACATAGTATACTATATTAATATGTTCCAACGTCACATTTATTACGGACTCCTCTTGTTTTACTTTATTCGAAATCAACTAGAAAAAAAAAATGGAAGACGTGGGGGCTCTCGGGCCAGAGGAGCAATGATCAAGGGTTAACACAACACACCATTCAAATCGTATGCAAAGCAGATTCGGAAATGCCTAGCGCCATCAATGACGGCTGGGCACTTAATCTCCTTCTTCCAACCCATCACGTCATATTGGCAATGGATTGACAAGCAAACAAGTCACAAACTGTTTGAAATTGGTCCCAGCATTGACGTAGTGATCCGTTTGGTCTTCATATACCGCGTGCGTGGCTCGTGCGAGATTGATAACTCGCATGAGGACTGCCATGGGGACGATGGTGGGACAGCGCAGCCCCTCGTTAATGTCCTTCCACGCATCGACCACCAGTTTACACAGCTCCTTATTCGCTTCTTCCTCCGTAGCTCCATGTTGTTTCATGAAACACTCCACTGAAGATGCCACATGACCTCTCTCTTGCTCAAACTATTAAAAATATATATAAATCAAAAATATATCACGCAGAAGTTAATTTCTTCTCCGATTGATTAAAACCTATGAGATAAAACTCATAGATAAATCAATTTTGTTCAGTTCAGTTGTGTATCTTTTGTATACCTTGTGTCCGGCAATGTCGTTCATGATCCGACCGACTGCTCGCCCACCGTTCACTATCTTGGGGTAGCTGTATACCCATTCGAAAGCATCTTTTGTTACAACATCTCCCATTCCCAGAAACGATGTCACAAACGTCAATTCACAGCCGATGCTGGTTAATGCAATGGGCAGGTACTCCTCCATCGTCGGTACATGGCTTTGGTGGAACCATTTGGCTTCGGCCAAGTAAGTTCTCACTTGGATGTTCATCTGAGAATTGATTATCAAACGTAAAGGGACGTCAACATTCGAGCTTTAAATGTATTTGGTGGACCTAGATATATGACCGTCTCCCATCCTTATCCAAAAACTCGATGTTCTGCTTCAAGTGGATAGAGTAAAGATTGAATTTGATTGATGGAACTGTTGAATGGCTTACCGCTTCTTTGAAATAGAAGAGGCGGTATGATCTTCCTTTCCTGGTCACTTCGTAGCCGATTTCATCAGAGAAATCAAGAAGCGCCTTGTGGAATACTTGCATGTGCTTTGGCAATCCTTCTTTGGCATCATCATCCCACCTAAGTTCAAGTTTAGAAGATATAAAACTTGACCCTAATCAACAGTCGATCACATTATAATAAGTAAGTTTAGAATCGGTAAGCTGAGAAAAGCCACGGAGTGCTAAATGTACCTTTGAATTGCTTCCGTGAAGAGTTCTAGTTCTTCCCATTTGCCATAGACATCATAGATGTCGTCGAGAATGGAAAGAAAAACCAGCATTTTGGTTACTATTGCTCTAGCGGTCTCGTACTCTGGCTCGAAATAAACTCCTATCATCCATACATATAGCTCTGCAAGCCTATCTCTAGCAAATGGGAACTCCCCCTCTATATCTAAATCGATCCACCACCTGCAGTTTACCAACAAATCCAGTTTAAGGCAAACGCATCAATGATGCAGAAAGTACTTTAGACCGATGATCCAAAGAGATCAACGCTCCTTGTCATGTACAAATGATTTAGGATAGATTGCAATCACACTAATCAATCCACGGCAATTTGGTGTTCTTAGAACATCTAGCTACTTCAGACATGCTATCATGAAGTTAACCTTGTAAGGTTGCCGAGTTCCTTCTGGTATTGCTTTTGCAATGAGTTGAAATCAAGCTTAGCCAAGGAGAGCAGGACTTCATTATGCGAAGGATCCTCTTGGTAGAATTCAATGTAACGCCTTGTCTCTAACCTTGGCAAACCCTTGTGGATTGGCTGATGTAGGGCTTGACTCACAAGTTTTTTGAGACTAGGGCTTGCTTTTATTTTGTCAAGTGATTCAAGGTGAATTCTAGTAAAAGCCAGTGCATCCTCCAACATGTCCTCACCATGATAGCTTAGATGGCAAGCTTCAAATAGACTTAGCAGTCCCTGCACATCGATGATGATTGATTTGCTGAAACTCCCTTCACTGTCCTTGAACCTATTAAAGATTTCTGTATGGCCAAACAGAATATGGGAGAAGATGCCATCATGAGACGCTATGAAAAGCATTGTGTTCAATATCTCGATCAATTGGAAACGAAGGAAAATTGACACACTAAACCAAGGAATTAGGAGAAAGGACTGTTCAACTTTCAAAGCGAGAAAATTTTAAGAACTTGGGATACAAGAATTATACACAAAAAAGGTTAACGAACAAACAAAACATCATCAGATAAATTGAACATGTTAGTGATATTATTTGTTTACTCTGATCAATCAAATGGATTGTCAAGCTAGTGTCTGCAATAGAATTTCGCCAATTGATCGATCAATGAAATTGGAATATGACATACCACAAGGAACATTGTGACCCTGTTGTCGAAACAATCGAAAGAGAAGAGCGACAGTGTGTAGGTCGTTGTCGTTATCACCGCAGTGAAGCTCAAAATAGCTTCTATGAATTTGGTCCAGCTGCTCATCTATCTCAAGTTCAAAATGGTAAGCAATTCCCAAGCGTTGGATTTGATCAATCAAGTTCAACTTCTGCGAAGGCTTATCCGTAGCACCTGTCAACATCTTCCTCACTTCTCCTTTCAATCTCTCAATCCGTTCCTCTACTATACCATGAGAGCTCTACGAACAATACAAAAACAGAAAGTTTGACAACAAAAAAATTAGAGGAAAATGGCATGAATAAAGTAAATTAGGTTGTCTAGGACCCGCTCGACCACGATAGGTATGAACTGAAATCACCTGAAGATTGCTCCATTAAGACTAGTTTTATTAATAGCAGAGAAGTTCTTTCCTACATTTGTTAAGTCATATCATATGGGCATGCCAAATGGAGTTTCCAATCAACTGGAACTTCATTTTTTTCTGCTTGCCAAATGCTGTGGGATGATCCTCAATAATCTGAGATAATTATTCTTTTATGCCCTCAGTATTCAGAAGACATAACAACCGAAAAGTTTACAGAAAATAATCCAAGAAGGAAAAATATAACTTAAAATGCTACCATGGAATTGGAATCAGAAGCATATTTGAGAAAGTAATCCGCCCATAAGGTTGGATGAAAAACCCCCGATGGGCGTTCAGCTACCGGGCTTGTTTCTTGAGCAGGAGAAGAGGATGGGACTGCTGAACTCTGAAGAGACATTTCTTCTTTTCCTGTTCTCTACCTAGTATGGATAAAGAGAACACTGGAGGGAGGGCAGAAGATTTTCTGGGGAGTGTCCAAACCTTGTTAACGGGTATTTATAGGCGGGAATTCGTTATATAACCGGCTTTGGTGATGGTTATGCTTGTTTTGGCCTTTTGGGACACAAAAAATAATTAATAATTAATTAAAAATTATTGTAGGGTTCATTTTTTTTTTTTTTAAGAATTTGTCTCTATAGCATCTAGGGAACAGAAAAAGGCAATAGTTAATTTAGGATATATTTGTTTTGCGAAAAATTAATAATTTGAAAATTATTTTCTTAAAAATCATTGTTTGTATTGCTCGAAAGAATTAACTAATGAAAAATGACTTTATTATTGGCCATAATTTGTGTCCGAATATTTTCATGGACAAAGAAAATATCTTTCATTTATTCTTTTTTCGTAAACAAAAAAGTTATCATTTTTAGAAAAATATTTTTCAGATCAGTCATTCTTCGGAAAACAAACAAAGCCTTATTAAAGCATATTCTTCCCAGTTCCCCCCATCTATTTCTATTCGTTACGTGAGTGTGTGCGTAGAATGTTAGAAAACGTCTCGTGTTTATTAGATAATTTGATCTGATGAGAATTACCGTCAAGAGTTATGGGCGGAAATGCAATACTATCCCCGTCAATGTCAATGCGCCAGTCCATCACGGGACTGTTTGGCCGAATGAAGAGGGACCATGATGATCTAGGCTGACGGAGAGATAGCTTCGTTCAACTGAAGAAAGGGAAAAGAGATGTAAACCATTCGTAGCTGGGGACTGGCTGGCCGAATGTCATAATGGCTGCTTGCTTTAACTGACAATATATCTTAAATTTCAGATCGTAAAGGACGAAATTAAAGAAAAGAGCCATTCCAAATATCAGTAGAGTTGCCAGTCACCGAGTTCATTAAGGTAATCTATTACCCTGCTTGTTAGGTGTGCAGGTACGGAGCATTCAATTTAGAGAGGAAGTCTGACTTTCTCATCCAACATGGGGGGTTGCCCTGTCATGGCTGGATTTAGCCTTTAGCTACAATAATATTGTATCTTCAAGAAAAAGGGCTTAGAAAATGAGACCATGAAAAACCAAAATTGGGTGGGGACACGGGACCTATATGGATTTTTAATGCCTCTTTTTAGCTACAATTATAAGTGGGTACGTGCAGGAGATCATATAAAAGGATTTTCTCGTTTTTGAACCTGGCCAAATTGATCTAAAAAATTAGATGAATTGCTCCTAAAAGGTTACGTCGAAACGACACTATTTAATGAACTCAATATTCTTATTTTAGGGCTTACCAATTTAATCTAAACAATTAAATGGCGTTAGCTTATGGAAGTTACTTCGAAAACGAAGAAAAGAAAGTCAAATTCATTTTGCCTATATTCTTAATCTCAATGTAATGCTATCGGATCTAGTATCAGTTAGCAATCTAGACTTATTTTTCTTCTTAATTTAGGTTGCCAACATCCCTATAACTACACAATAAACAAGAGAAATCTTTTCTGTTGTTATCTATTTTAATATGGACTAAATATTTTCATTTTATACCTAACCAATTGATCTAAAAAATTCGATAAATTACTCCTAATGGATTACGTCCGAACCACGCAATTTGATAATGTTACTCCAAAATTGGAAAGAAAAGAAAAAGTAAAATTCATCCAGACTATTTCCTCAATTCCAATAAAATACAACTTTGAACTGGTGATATGCTTTACAAGTGTTGCCCGCATGGATTGACAGCATTTCCGCTGCAACAATGCCACAATACACTTATGAGGTGGAGAAAGAGTCCAGTTTAGAGAGATGTGTAGTTTATTTTTTTGAACCAAAGAATCAGGCCATCACCGGTTTTGAAAATAGCATAAAACAATAGAAGTGCAGGATTATTTCGCATTAAAAAGAGATTGACAAAGTATTGAATTTAAGGAGGAAGTTTGACTCTGTAAGACCAAAAAGGGGGGTATCCTCAAGAAAATGGGCTTATAGAATGAAACCAAGAAAGAAAAAATATAATAGGTAGTGACGTGGGACAGTTTAATACCAATAAAAAAAAATCATATAAAATGAATATTCTTGTTTTAAACCTAACCAATTTGATGTAAAAAATTAGATGAATTACTTCTAAAAGGTTACGACCGTACGGCGCTAATTGATGAACTCAATATTTTCATTTTAGACCCAACCAATTTAATCTAAAAGATTTGATTAATTATTTAAAGTGTTAAATCGGATGGCGCTAATTGACAAGAATTTACTTTGGAAACTTAAAAAAGAAAGTTAAATTCATTTAGACTATTTTCTTATTCCACGTTGTAATATTATTGCGAAAACTGACAGGACCTTACAATTTCAATCAACTTGAAATTGCTGGAAAAATACAACAAGGAACAATAAGAATATCAAATATTTACGTGGTTCGGTTTGAGTGTCGGTACACACTCCATGGAGAGAGTCGGTAGCAAATAATCCACTAATAATCGGGAAATCAGAGTTACAATCAGTTATATGCTCAAGTGTTTCTCATACAGATTACATCCAAATTTAAAATATTTATAAATAAATAACTCAATTGGATGTAAATCTCATGGCACAAATCTGAGTGTTCAAGTCCATTGTTTTCTTTTCCCTACGCAAGACTTTTTATGGAAAGGGTATACTATTTTGGTCCCCGAAACTCTCATTTGGATAGGGCAAGGGGCGTAGTGATCTCCGAAAGTGAATAAAGTAGAAGTGCAGTAGATGTAGAGTAAAGTCTACTTAATCTTCTGTCTCTTTCCTGTGCTATCAATAATGAGGAAGAACCTTTGTTGCAGTGCTTTTTTTCAAGGAGTACTTGGTTTATCGCTTCGCTCGGCTTTGCTTGCTACTAGCTTCCGCCCTCTCTCTTTTTTAGAAAGGTCTTAACGGCTTCTAGAAAGAAGGCTTATCTAACTACTATGAAAAGCATCGAAAGATACTTCTATATCTACATTATTATCAATGACACATCACATATGCTATCTAGAAGCCTTCTAGATTTCCCGATTATTAGTGGAAGCTCTTAACCTGGTTATGACAAAACCAAATAATAAAACCACTACACGGCACAAAAGAAATAAGGAAACCTTCGCTACTTGGAATAAAAAGAATTTCACTTCTCGCATTACGTTACTAAGCAGCATGGATAATGATATCATGCGTGAGTTCAAGCAATATGAAAATGCAAAGGATATGTGGAACGCATTAAAGATTAGATTTGGATAGACTTTTGTCACCAAACTGAGGCAGTTTACAATTCGATTCGATACATATAAGATACCACATGGGCATAATACGAAGCAGCTTTTGAGGCGCATGTCAAATATGATTAGTGAGCTCAAGGATATAGGTCACATATTATCTAATGAGCAGCAGGTGCAAGCAGTGATCTACTCTTTGTCCCATAGTTAGATAGACTTTTGTCACCAAACTGAGGCAGTTTACAATTCAATTCGATACATATAAGAACCACATGGGCAAAATACGAAGCAGCATTTGAGGCGCATGTCAAATATGATTAATGAGCTCGAGAATGTAGGTCACATATTATCTGATAAGCAGTAGGTGCAAGCAGTGATCTGCTCTTTATCCAATAGTTGGGAACACATGAAAGTGAACCTAACATATAATGAGAATGTTAAGACCTTAGAGGATACTATGCGCAACCTCAAGTTAGGGAAGGACTGCCTTCTAGCAACTAAGATACAAGCTAACGTGTATTTTGCTGGCTTTGGTTCACATGGAGCTTCAGGCTCCAAGCGCAACAACCCTTTAAGAGAAACATTTCAAGTGTAAAATGTTATAATTATGAGAAGAAATGTCACTTCGCTCGTGACTGTGGCGAGCCGAAGAAGGTAGAAATCCTTTATATACTTAAAAGTGTTAGTTATGTATCAAGTTTTTATATTTTTGACTGAATCTCATCCTTTATTGATTGTAGACTTAGGGGCCACAGATTATGTAGTCAGAGATAGAAATACTTTTGTGAAATTTCGACGAATTCCACGTGGAGCAAAAGGATCTATGTGGGGAATAACTCTAGAGTTGAAGTTAAAGGAATTGCACCTGCCAACTTATCATGCACAATGGTCGCATTTTGTTCTTTCATGATGTCCTATATCTTCTAAAGATTCATCGAAATCTTGTCTCTGTGTTGGATTTAGTCAAACTTGATTTTGTATTAATTTTTATAACAATGGCGTGGATTTATTGTTAGGTACAATTTTCTACAATCAGATTATTTTGTTGATAGCTTTATTGAGTTTAATGTTGAAAATACTAATGTTATTGTTTGTTATTCCATGTTTATATCTTTCTACATTATTAATAATGATGTGAACGTGTAGTATGCTAGACTTAGTCATATTGGCTAATAACGTATGAATAGGTTAGCCAAAGAGGGCTTAATAGGTAAAATTAAGAAAGTTAAATTACCCACTTGTGAGTATTGTCTAATGAGAAAAACAACTCGAAAGTTATTTGAAAAATAAACAAGAGCTGAATTTTCATTGTAATTGATTTATACTGACATCTGTGGCCCGATGAATGTAAGGGTAAGGCATAGGGTTATGAGCTTCATCACTTTATAGATGATTACACTCGATTCAGATATATCTATTTGACTTCTCATGAATCTAAAGCATTAAATTGCTTTAAGATATTTATGACCTTAATTGAAAACCAATTAAATAGAAAATAATAAAAGCATTAACATCCGATCGAGATCGAGAATACTTATCTGATGAGTTTAGAAGTTTGTGTGATGAAAAGGGAATAGAAAGATGATTATTTATCCATACAATCCATAGCAGAATGGTGTTGCAAAAAGAAGAAATAGAACCCTAATGAAAATGGTTATGTCTATGATGGCACAAATTAATTTGTCAATCACATTTTGGGGAGATGCTTTGTTAACTACCGTATATGTACTTAATCGTGTACCTTCAAAGTCAGTCTCTTCCATTCCATATGAGTTGTGAACAGATCAAAAATCTGATTTGAACTTCTTAAAACCTTGGGATTATGCTGCCTATATTGTATCTTCTCATAAATATGAAAAATTGCGACCTAGAGGCATCAACATCACCTTTATCCCAAACTAGTTGGGTCAGCGGTTGATGAACCCAAGCGAAAAGCTTAAAATATACTAAATAAAAGCAAAAATATGGGTACCCCAAAAATAAATAAATAAATAAATAGAAAGGACTAAATAAGGCACTCTGGAACATAGGAAATCCCCCCTCTTCGATACAGATAGCTTTTCTCCACTCTGTCCTAAGATAGACCGTACGCCAATCTATTTCCCACTCCATTAAATCTGGCTTTCTACCTTCCCCAAAGTAAATTTTAATCGAATTCGTCCTTTCTTCATATGGCGTTCTCGGTAACACACTTCTGTTCTATCGGAGCATCTAGGGGTCTACGGAAAATATGTCCAAACCATCTCAATCTATGTTCTCTCATTTTCTCTGTCACCGGACATCTCAATCTATGTCCAAAAATTGAGAACTAGAGGCAAAAAAAATATCTCATAAGATACTCAAAACACTCAAAAGGATATGGGTTCATAGGTGAGCAAGAAAATGAAAGTAGGACTAAGTTTGAATCTCGAGATATCATATTATTAAAAAATGACTTTCAAAGAAAGGGCAAAATAGGTGAAACTTATTTCCTATTTGAGACATTGGATCAAGATAATGGAATAGATGGAAATAATGATCCAAGTGGGAGCAATGTAAAAAGTGGAGAATTAAGTATGAACCAATCTTAAGTGCAACCATTTGATAAGACAATGTCATTATCTAATCTAAGTGGGAGCATAATAGAGAATGAAGTACCTAGGGTACAAGTTTCTTTACAACGAACAAGTCCGTAAAAGCATTCCCCGTCGATACTTTGAGATTGAAGGGAATCATAGTCGCTCCACAAGATGAAGATGAGCCAAAAAATGTAAATAAAACTCTATCTTGTCCTAGTAAGGAAAGGTGGATGAAAGCAATGGAAGAAGAGATGTAATCAATAAGATCGAACCAAGTTTTGGGAACTAGTCGATATTCCGAAAGGACATAGAGCATTGGAAACAAATGAATTCTCAAAATAAAGCATAAAGTTGATGGCTCAATTAAGAGATATAAGACTCATCTTATGACGAAATGATATAACTAACTAGAAGAAATCGACTATGAAGATACTTTTTCTCCCATGGTAAAATTCACCTTAATTTATCTTATTCTGACCATAATGGCCAGCTTGGATCTTGAATTGCATCAAATGAATATAAAAATTTATTTTCTCAATGAAGAATTAGAATACAAGATCTACATGGAACAACATATTGGGTTTATTACTAAAAGCCAAGAACATGAATCGATATATGGCCTCAAGCAGTCTTCAAGACAATGGTATATACGCTTTCATAATACCATAGTGGCATATGATTTTGAGATGATCAATGAAGATAATTAAGTATATATAAAATATCCAAAGGTCATTTTATGATTTTATTATTATACGTTGATAATATACTAATTGTCGGAAGCAATATGAAGTTTGTCAAGATAGTCAAAAGTTGGCTATCTTCTAATTTTAAAATGAAAAATATGGGTGAAGCTACGCATATTTTTGAGTTAAGATTTTAAGAAATCGTTCAAAAAGATTGTAATCTCTTTCGCAAGAGATTAACATAAATAAAGTACTTGAATGATTTCGTATGCAAGACAGTAAATCCATTGATAATCATGTTGCAAAAGGTGAAGGTCTAAGCAACAGAATGTGCCCTAAGACTCCACAAGAGTAAGAAAGAATGAAAAGCGTTCCTTATGCAAGTATCGTTGGAAGCTTAATGTATGCTATGATGTGTATTAGACTTAATATTTGTTATACAGTTGGATTGGTGAGTAGATACTAATCCAATCTAGGTTAAGCATATTGGGCTACCATCAAGAGAATCCTAAGATATCTGAAAGTTACTACTGATTATGCACTAAGTTATCAAGGACATGATCTGCACCTTAAAGGCTACACTGATACTGATTGGAGAGGAAATTTATATGAGAGGAAATCTATCTTTAGAAATGTGTTCTTACTAAATAATGACATCATATTATGAAGTAGTAAGAAGCAGAAGTGTATAGTTTTATCTACCATGAAAGTCGAGTTCATGGTTTTGTCAACGACAGCGCACGAGGGTATTTAGTTTAGGAGATTTTTGGATTATTTATGTGTCACTGATGAGGCTAAAAATCCAATTTAGTATACTGTGATAGCCAAGCAATAATAACTTATACCAAAGATCTCAAGTTCCATTGTAAGACCAAACACATAGACATTAAGTATAACTATATTAAAGATGTAGTCGCATGAAAGGATGTGGACATATAATATATATCTACCAATAGAATGTTAATAATTCGATGACGAAATTGATTCCTAGAGATGTTTTTCATAGTCATATGAAATCTCTTGGATTGCGTAGAATGTAATATACTGCATATTGTAATTTCCCTGAATGTTCGCAGTTAATGAAGTTTGAAGTTATTGCCTATGAATTTTTGTAAGATTTATAGATAATAAAGCTTGATATTTTATGTTGAGAAGGTATGTTAGACAAATAAGAGATTAGCCCACTTACAGGGTAATTGCCTCCATTTACTTCATGATGAATAGAGATGATATGAAATTTAAGTTCATTATCTATGTGATAATTTAGAGCTCGAGCTTAAATATATGTATCATCTTAATGGAATGTTGAGATGAGGAAATATTTATCATGCCCGAAAGTGAAATAATCCACATTTTTCACTTTATCTTTCTTTATTGCCAGATATGAGTTATGATTGATATTTTTTGAGTAGAGTAATTACGTGGACTCAACTTAGACATTGAGCGTGTCTAAATTGTCGTCTGTATGATATTGAATGAATAGACATATTCTCTATAGGAAAGAAAAAAATACCGTAATACGTATTTCATGTCACATATGTAGGAATCAACCAATGAGAGTTGGCAAAACTTTAGATCTCAACTTTATAAGCCGTGTGAGACTCTCAAGGATAACAATTCCTCATTTAATGCCCTTATGACTCTCCATTATTCTCACAATTTCTATTTAGTATTTGCTATATTAGAATGTTGCCTATGGTCATGAATTAATTCGATCTAATAGGACATTTCTAGAAAAGTGAGCTAAACTGAATTGAGAGGTCTAATTGAAGAAAAATATAAATTTAGAGTTTTAAGTCACGTTATAGATTTATATTCACAGACTGCTTAGTTATGATTTTATTATAGATCATAATTGTAAATTAACAAATCATACTTAAATGAGATCGAGGAAAGATATGTATGTATTTATCGATCTAAGTACATCATACGAAAATTTACTTTTGATAATGTCCAAACTTTGAGCTATCAATACTTTCAACGAATGTACGAAACAAGCTCTCTGTGTATACTGGTTGCACATATTATTTATCTATATGAATTTTGTAAAGGAAGAGAGAGTCATACTTAGCCATCTATGGGTGAGTGGGAGTTATTAGTCATTAGTGGGTAAACTGCGAGCTGTTTGTCTTATATGACGAGTGGAGATAAAAGGGTATGGAACTTACTGTGTGCCACCCATGTGAGTAAACTACACTCATCCATAAATAACTGCTGATGCAAATTATATTTTGAAACAAAAAAGAAATCAAACATTTCTTTGTGGATCTTCTCTCCTCTCCTACTTGCGTCAATTATTGACGAAAGAGAACAACGGCAGACAATGACAACCGACACTCTCCTATTCATTGTTGATCAGCGATGAAGCGTGAAAAACTTCCGAATTGCCAAAAGTGACTCTTATTCCTTGGCAATTATGGTACATTTCCTATGTGATTGTATCGTCCGATCGGTGATATAAAGCTTAGATTATGGATGTTTTTCCGCACGTGTTTCGTTGGGAGAAATAAGGAGTTAGCTTCCTCTTCACATTCAATAGACTGAACTTGAAGTTGGGAATTCAAAAATCGACACGAATACTGAGGAATAACACATGGCAACAGCCAAGTTTTACGAAGATATCCTTCCTGACCTTGATCTGATATTCTTTTTCCAACTTCAGCTTCCATCATTCAGTTTCGTCGTAATCATGAATCAAACTATACCATCCATCACAAGGATAGGGTTACACTAGCCTTTCTCTTGCTTTATAAACCATCATTC